>JBBPBX010005189.1:7013-51641 GCA_038048925.1 Garcialebias charrua | reverse complement strand
AGTAGATAGTGACAGAGTGAAGAAATATGTTAAAAATATATTGTTTGAAAAGTTACAGACTACATTACAATCTTACATACCCCAGCTTTAAACACACACAAAAAAAGTAAACAACGAATTAAGCGCACACCCACTCAACACAAACTCGCTATGAGCGCGTGATTTTATATTAAATTAATATATTAAAATTTAGCAAGATGCAGGCACCGTACGTTTAACACACACAAAAAAAAAAGCATGTTACCGGTAGCGTAGCTAGCGGTACCAGGCGACACACGAAGGCAGACATCTTCGTACATTAAACAAAGAAACGCGCGCGCACCGACAATAAACTCGCTGTGATAGCGCAATTTTATATTAAATTAATCTATTAAAATTTAGCAAGATACAAGTACCGTACATTTAACACACACAAAAAAAACATGTTAGCTTAGCTAGCGGTAAAGGTACCATGCGACACACAAAGGAGACATCTTCGTACATTAAACAAAGAAACGCGCGCACTGACAATAAACTCGCTGTGATCGCGCAATTTTATATTAAATTAATCTATTAAAATTTAGCAAGATACAGGTACGTGTAACACACAAAAAAAACATGTTAGCTTACCTGTCGGCTCACGAAGGCACGGAAGGTGTCCAGCTTCTCCTGGTAGTCAGCTGGCAGCTTCTGGGACATGGTGGTTCGGGCCCTGATGGAAAGGTCGTTGCGCTTCATGAACCTGAAGCACCAGCTCGGACCACCTTGGAACTCCGTGATGCCCAAGTCCTTGGAGACAGAGATGGCATGGAGGCGCAGCTGGACGGTGGAGACCCCTTTCCCACACGCGCGCTCCGAGAGAACCCAAGCTCTCACTCGGTCCTCAAGTTCTGGCCACCTGGCTCGCCTGCCCCTGTTCGCCCGCTTGGTCCTCTTCGTGGCCTGGATGACCGCCTCGGACTTCCTCCAGCCCCGGATCACCTTCTCACTGACCCCGTACTGGCGGTCAGCGGCTCGGTTCCCGTGAACCACGGCGAATTTCACCACGTCCAATTTAAAATCGGCCGTGTATGACTTTATCTTTGGAGGCATGGCTGCTGTTGTCTCGTTGTTCTCTGTTGTTGTCGTGTTGTTCGCTGTTGCTGCATCTGTCCTACTCCCACTGAGATGACGCCGGGGTGATGGGCTTTTATGCTCAATACACAAACAGGTAACGCCCCCCAGTAAGGCTGCACGATTAATCACATTTGCGATTATCTCGCGATATGTTAAAACGCGATTCACTAATCGCACGGGCTGCGATTTGACTGGTCACGCTTCTCTGCATCTGGCGCGCGCAACTCTGAGCGAAGCAAAACAGAGAGAGAGCAGGGAAGGGGAGACTGTGCGTTCCAACACTATTGCTTCAGGCTCGACAGAAGTCATAAAAGTTATACATTCAGGTAAGTTAGCTCATTTAAACGTGTATCTGAGAGTGCAAGCTGGTCACGTGACTTGGTAGTGAGCAGGTTTGGCCGCGCGCAGCTCTGAGGAGCAAAACAGGGCAGGAGGGATGGAGCAGACTGTGCGTTCCAACACAGTTGCTTCAGGCTCGACTGAAGTCATAAAAGTTATAAATTCAGGTAAGTTAGCTCATTTAAACGTGTATCTGAGCTTAGACGCTGAGACACCGAGACTGCGGCAGATAAACAAAGCGCGAGCTGGTCATGTGACCGGGTCTGTTTTGCAAGCTTCTGCGTGAAAAAGCGCATTAATTATCTGATTTAAAAAAAAACCTGTTGTGTCGTTAGTGATATGAATTAATATAGAACCTGTAAAAATAATCGCATTTTAAATCGCAATCGCAATTTATAGAAAAAAAATCGCAATTAGATTATTTTCCAAAATCGTTCAGCCCTACCCCCAGCACGTCTGCAGGTACTGTACCGGTAAACTGTACAGGTCTCTTTAGCGCCCATAGCGGACGAAACTGGTACTGCACTGCACCCCCTAGCGTCCGAAAGTGGTACTGCAAACTGTACTGACCCCTAGCACGTCTGCAGGTACTGTACCGGTAAACTGTACAGGTCTCTTTAGCGCCCATAGCGGACGAAACTGGTACTGCACTGCACCCCCTAGCGTCCGAAAGTGGTACTGCAAACTGTACTGCCCCCTAGCGGCCGAAAGTGGTACTGCAATCTGTACTGCGAAAGTGGTACTGCACCCAAAAGTGCAAAACTGAAAAACGGCCACAACTCAGTCAAAAATTGGTCTAAAAATATGGAAAAAAAATCCATAAATAGGTCGCACTGGATTATAGGTCGCAGGCCTTGAAAAAAACCATAAAAAGGTGCGACCTATAATCCGAAAAATACGGTAGTCTTGATGACTCCTAACTTGTGCTCCAGAGGGTGATGGGAGTCGAACTGTAAATACTGGTCTGTGTGGGTGGGTTTGCGGTACACCTCAGTTTGCAAATTTCCTCTATCAGAAACTAAGACCTCACAGTCCAAGAAAGCCAACCTGCCATTTTTTACATCTTCTCGTGTGAACTTGATATATTTATCCACAGAGTTGATGTGATCAGTGAAATGTTGGACTTCCTGAGATTTAATTTTAACCCAGGTGTCATCAACATACCTGAACCAATGACTTGGTGGTCTCCCTGAAAAGGACGTCAAGGCTTTCTTTTCTACCGGGGCGGCCGTGGCATAGTGGTAATGGCAGTCGTCCCCCGATCGGAAGGTTGGCGGTTCGAATCCCGGTTCCCCACACCATGTGTCGTTGTGTCCTTGGGCAAGACACTTAACCCCGAATTGCTCCCGGTAGGTCTGGAAAGCACCTTGCATGGTAGTCTGCCGCTACCGGTGTATGAATGTGTGTAGCATTCAATGTGTGTAGCACTTTGAGATTTTCACTAATGAAAAGTGCGTTATAAATTGAATTCATTATTATTATTATTATTATTACCTCCTCCATGTACAGGTTGGCAACAATAGGAGAAACTGGAGACCCCATAGCACACCCATGTTTCTGCCTATAATATTGCTCCCCATATGTGAAGTAGGTTGACTGCAGGCACAGTTTCAAGAGTTGACACAGTTGCTCTGTGGAAAGTGTGGTCCTGTTGTTCAGAGTGGTGTCTGATTTTAACCTTAAACAGACCACCTCTACTACCTCATTATGAGTACAGATGCCAGATATTTGGAAACATTGTAAGTGACGAGTTAATCATGCTAACAATTGGTCTTAAAGGTACACCTTGTTTGTGGATTTTGGGTAAACCATACAGACTTGGCGTGGCCTCCCCTGGGTACAGTCTGTGGTACAGAATACTGTCAATTATCTTGTCCTGCTTGAAAAATTTCAGGCAATCTATCAACTTTTTCTTGTATCCACTTCCTGGATCTCTTTTCAGCGGTTCATAAGTGGTTAAGCCACTAAGGAGTGACATAACGTTCTCATGATAGTCTTTCTGGTTCAAAATCACTGTGCACCTTCCTTTGTCCGCTGGGAGAATTATGTTTTTGTCCTTGCTAAGAGTGGTGCGTGCATCTTTCTCTTCTCTACTGATGTTTGAAGGTGGTGGCTTAGCATTACTGAGACAGGCTGAAACTTTGACTCTCTGAGTTGTTCTGCTTCAAACTCTCTAATTTTGTTGTTACGGATGGCTGACTCAGTGGCTGTGATCATCTCTACCAGCGTAATTGTACTTGGTGCCACTGCAAAGTTTAGACCCCTGGCAAGAATCTCTGTCTCCGGCTGGGTGAGTTGTCTGTCAGATAAGTTCTTCACCCACTTCTCTGTCTCCCTGGCATGTAACTGTGTAGCGGAATATTGTCTTACACTGAATGTGTTGTTATTGGAATTGAGATGGTGTTGACGAGTTATCACTTATCAGTAAGTTAAATTTGTTTTGTTGTCGAGTCTTGGACTTGACATGCTGTGCTAAGTGTGCCTGATCTGTACAGTCCATCACTTGCTGAAGTGTCGTCTGATCTAGGCACGTTGTTGGTTTTTGTTTAATGTGCTCTTCTTTGGCCTTCAAGGCCTCAATAGTAAAATTGGTCTGTCTTACCCGTTCATTCAGCAGCTGCGTCTGTGCCTTCTGAAGGATCTTGCTTGCCCGGTGCCTGCTGACCAACGATTTCAGTTTGAGGCTCTTGGGAATGATGCCACTTTGTCTGCATCTAAGGTTGAATCACAAGTAGTTCTTGTAGTCTGCCCTCTTCCTAGCTGTTTTCTCAAACTCTCCAACAAGTTTGAGGCAATCCTGGCCAAAGTGGTTCAAAATACCCTGATGCATGCTCATTAATCCAGGTAGAAAAATCTAAAAAAGCTAAGTCTGGTCCTCTGGACATTCAAAAAATAAAACAAAACATCCATCCATCCATCCATTTTCTTCCGCTTATCCGGGGTCGGGTCGCGGGGGTAGCAGCCTAAGTAGGGAGGCCCAGACTTCCCTCTCCCCAGCCACTTGGAGCAGCTCCTCTGGGGGAATCCCAAGGCGTTCCCAGGCCAGCCGAGAAACATAGTCCCTCCAGCGTATCCTGGGTCTTCCTCTGGGTCTCCTCCCGGTGGGACATGCCCGGAACACCTCACCAGGGAGGCGTCCAGGAGGCATCCTAACCAGATGCCCGAGCCACCTCAACTGGCTCCTCTCGATGTGGAGAAGCAGCGGCTCTACTCCGAGTCCCTCCCGGATGACTGAGCTTCTCACCCTATCTCTAAGGGAGAGTCCAGCCACCCTGCGGAGAAAACTCATTTCAGCCGCTTGTATCCGAGATCTTGTTCTTTCGGTCATAACCCAAAGCTCATGACCATAGATGAGGGTGGGAACGTAGATCGATCGGTAAATTGAGAGCTTTGCCTTTTGACTCAGCTCTCTCTTCACCACGACAGACCGGTACAGCGCCCGCTTCACTGCGGACGCTGCACCTATCCGCCTATCGATCTCACGCTCCAGTTTTCCCTCATTCGTGAACAAGATCCCGAGATACTTAAACTCCTCCACTTGGGTAAGGACCTCCTCCCCGACCCGGAGAGGGCACGCTACCCTTTTCCGGCTCAAGACCATGGCCTCGGATTTGGAGGAACTGATCCTCATCCCGGCCGCATCACATTCAGCTGCAAACCGCTCCAGCGAAAGCTGTAGATCACGAGCTGATGAAGCCAATAGGACCACATCATCTGCAAAAAACAGAGAAGCGATTCTAAGGCCACCAAAACGGATCCTCTCAACACCTTGGCTGCGCCTAGAAATTCTGTCCATAAAAGTTATAAACAGAATCGGTGACAAAGGGCAACCTTGGCGGAGTCCAACTCTCACCGGAAACGAGCCTGACTTACTGCCAGCGATGCGGACCAAGCTCTGACACCGGTCGTACAGGGACCTAACAGCCCATATCAAAGGGCCTGGTACCCCATACTCCCGGAGTACCCGCCACAGAACCCCTCGAGGGACGCGGTCGAATGCCTTTTCCAAGTCTACAAAGCACATGTAAACTGGTTGGGCAAACTCCCACGCACCCTCCAGGACCCTGTTGAGGGTGTAGAGCTGGTCTAGTGTTCCACGACCAGGACGAAAACCACACTGCTCCTCCTGAATCCGAGGTTCGACTATCCGACGGACCCTCCTCTCCAGAACCCCTGAATAGACCTTACCAGGGAGGCTTAAGAGTGTGATCCCTCTATAGTTGGAACACACCCTACGGTCCCCCTTTTTGAATAGGGGAACCACCACCCCAGTCTGCCAATCCAAGGGAACTGCCCCCGATGTCCACGCGATATTGCAGAGTCGCGTAAGCCAACACAACCCCACAACATCCAGAGCCCTAAGGAACTCAGGACGAATCTCATCCACCCCCGGAGCCTTGCCACCGCGGAGCTTTTTAACCACCTTGGCGACCTCAGCACCAGAGATTGGAGAGCCCGACCCAAAGTCCCCAGGCTCCGCTTCCTCAGTGGAAGACGTGCCAGTAGGATTGAGGAGGTCTTCGAAGTATTCCGCCCACCGACTCACAACATCCCGAGTTGAGGTCAACAGCACGCCATCCCCACCATAAATGGTGTTGGTCGCGTACCGCTTTCCCCCCCTGAGACGCCGGATGGTGGACCAGAATCGCCTCGAAGCCGTACGGAAGTCATTCTCCATGGCCTCTCCGAACTCCTCCCACGCCCGAGTTTTTGCCTCAGCAACCACCCGAGCCGCATGCCGCTTGGACTGCCGGTACCTATCTGCTGCTTCCGGGGTCCCACAGGCCAAAAAGGCCCAATAGGACTCCTTCTTCAGCTTGACAGCATCCCTCACCGCCGGTGTCCACCACCGGGTTCGAGGGTTGCCACCACGACAGGCACCAACAACCTTGCGGCCACAACTCCGATAAGCTGCCTCGACAATAGAGGCGCGAAACATGGCCCACTCGGGCTCAATGTCCCCCGCCTCCCTCGGAACGTGTTCAAAGCTCTCCCGGAGGTGGGAGTTAAAGCTCCGTCTTACGGGAGACTCTGCCAGACGTTCCCAGCAGACCCTCACAATACGTTTGGGTCTGCCAGGTCTGACCGGCATCCTCCCCCACCATCGGAGCCAACTCACCACCAGGTAGTGGTCAGTTGACAGCTCCGCCCCTCTCTTCACCCGAGTGTCCAGGACATGCGGCCGCAGATCAGATGAGACGACAACAAAGTCGATCATTGAACTACGACCTAGGGTGTCCTGGTGCCAAGAGCACATATGGACACCCTTATGCCTGAACATGGTGTTCGTTATGGACAATCCATGACGAGCACAGAAGTCCAACAACAGAACACCACTCGGGTTCAGATCAGGGGGGCCGTTCCTCCCAACCACACCCCTCCAGGTCTCACTGTCATTGCCCACGTGAGCGTTGAAGTCCCCCAGCAGAACAAGGGAGTCCCCAGGAGGCGCACCCTCCAATACCCCCTCCAAGGACTCCAAAAAGGGTGGGTAATCTGCGCTGCCGTTTGGCGCATAGGCACAAACAACAGTCAGAGCCCGTCCCCCCACACGTAGGCGAAGGGAGGCTACCCTCTCGTTCACCGGGGTGAACCCCAACGTACAGGCACCAAGATGGGGGGCAACAAGTATGCCCACTCCTGCTCGGCGCCTCTCACCAGGGGCAACTCCAGAGTGGAAGAGTGTCCAACCCCTCTCAAGGAAACTGGTTCCAGAGCCAGAGCCATGCGTTGAGGTGAGTCCGACTATTTCTAGCCGGAACCTCTCAACCTCACACACTAGCTCAGGCTCCTTCCCCACCAGAGAGGTGACATTCCATGTCCCAATGGCCAGCTTCTGTAGCCGAGGATCAGACCGCCAGGGTCCCCGCCCTCGGCCACCACCCATTCCACAATGCACCCGACCCCTTTGGCCCCTCCCACAGGTGGTGAGCCTATGGGAAGGGGGACCCACGTCTCCTCTTCGGGCTGTGCCCGGCCGAGCTCCATGGGTGAAAGCCCGGCCACCAGGCGCTCGCCAACGTGCCCCTCCTCCGGGCCTGGCTCCAGAGTGGGGCCCCGGTGACCCGCGTCCGGGCGAGGGAACATTGTTTCCATTTATATTACTCATCATAAGGGGTCTTGTGGGCTGCGCTTTGTCTCGTCCCTCACCTAGGACCTGTCTGCCTTGGGTGACCCTACTAGGGGCATAAAGCCCCTGACAGCATAGCTCCTAGGATCATTGGGACACTCAAACCCCTCCACCACGGTAAGGTGGCAGCCCAGGGAGGGGTAAAACAAAACAAAGCAAAAAAAAATGTAGAAACGTTTCGTCTTTCGTCCAAAAGACTTCCTCAGTCTGAGTTGCTGTATTCAGCTCAGTCTTATAAATAGCACCCTCTCACAGTGGATCAACCAGTTGGCTGATGACAGCTGAAACCAGCTGCTCACATGATCAAGGAGGACCATCAGCCTAACAATGGATTGTTAGCACCCTGATGGTTGTTTGCTATTCACAGAGGGCTGAGTGATACTAGCAATAACAGCATTGTAAGAGGGGGACAGTTGAACCCGGAGGCCTCCACCCCTGTTTAATGATGGACGGTTTCTTTTCACAAAGATGGCCTCCTTTACTCCTCTCTCAAACCATCGTTCCTCTCTATCAAGGATGTGAACATCTTCATCCCTGAAAGAGTGACCGCTGGCCTGGAGATGAGTGTAGACCGCAGAGTCCTGACCTGATGATGTTGATCTTCTGTGCTGGGCCATCCTTTTGGCCAGTGGCTGTTTAGTTTCCCCGATATAAGACTGATCACAGCCCTCCTGACACTGAACAGCATACACAATATTACTCTGTTTGTGCCAGGGGACTGGATCTTTGGGATGAACCAGTCTTTGCCGTAATGTATTTTGGGGTTTAAAAGCCACTGGGACATTGTGTTTAGAGAATAAACGTCTCAATGTCTCTGAAACTCCCGCAACATACCGTATTCGTCAGAGTTTAACACGCTCCTGTGTAGGGCTGTGCGATATGACGATATATATCGTGGGGACGATAGAAACGTGTCTATCGTGCTACTTTCCTTCTATCGTCTCTATCGTGATAAATAAGAATAAAAAAATAACTGTCGCAAAGAAGCTTCATATGGGGTTTTGCGAGATGACGGCGCTGCTTTATGTTTGACGCACGCGCGGGTTTGCGACACATGCTTTACGTTGTTAAACTCGAGAGCAACAGAGCCGCAGGCGCATGAAGCCGGTGTCTCAACAAGGAGAAAACAGCTGCACAGGCAGCCCAAGAAGAATAACTTTTACCAAAAAGAGGGGGAAGCTCACCTTGTTAGCTTCCATTATTTCGCTCCGCTGAAACTCGGAGACAAAATGGGTCCAGAGGACACGAACCCAGAGTCCAACCGAGTCCGAACTCGGGTCCAGTTAACCAATACAAAACAGACCAGAGACACAACAGAACCGCAATCAAACGCAACGTTTTCTCTTTTCTGTTTCTTGCTTTGTTTACTCAAACTTCAGAGCGGATTTCTTCTTCGTGAGTTTCATTAGCAGCTGTTGTTTTACCGCCACCTGCAGGAAAAATTTGGACCAAAGTAGAAAAGGAGTTGTTTGTTTGTTTGTTTGTTAGTTTATTCATTTTATAATATGAAATACAACAATTAACGTATTCATAATAAAAAAATAAAAAATAAAATGAAAGGTAGCAGATGAAGAATAAATCTTATTAAATCTGCTCCTTATTCATCTAATAACAGTTCAAACAATATTTTCTATAATAACAAAAGAAGTAAATAACTCAATTTTCAATTCACATATATCACACATTAAATTAGATTCATTTTTTTTTTAGCTTCTTAAATACAAGGAATGATTTGGCTTCCTTAACATTTGTCATTTGGCATTAAGTCATTAAGTCATTCCATAATCGTACTCCTTGAATTAAGATGGATCTTAGGTAGATCTAGTTTCTACTTTGGTCCAAATTTCCTTGTTCTTTTTGTTCACATTCTTATAATTGTAACTATCTGTAGTAAAATAATAAAATAAAAAAACTTTGGTCCAAATTTTTCCTGTACACACACACACACACACACACACACATCGTGTTGTATATATCGTGATATATATCGTTATCGTGATATAAAAAAGTCCATATCGTGATATATGATTTTTTCCATATCGCCCAGCCCTACTCCTGTGTACCTTCACATTCACTTCCGGGGGAGAACGCGTGCGCATCTCGCTGCAGCTGCTCCTCGTACTTTTTTCTTGTTTTATTTTATTCAATACTTTCTGCTGTTTTTTCACCGACCCTTGCCTGGGCATTTCTACTCATCATCAAACGTGGATTTTACTTGGATTTACCTGCTGCCTGCTCTCGTCTGGACTCTGCTGCTTCTCATCCAACAACACCCAGCATCTGGTCTGCTCCGTTATTCGGCCGTGGAGCTACTTCGTCTTCGTTTCCTACCGGCCACGCCACCTGTGCTCCCTCTGGAGGAAATTGCCTTCTTTTCTCGTCGGAGATACATCCACCGGGGCTCGCGCCGTCGACTGAACGCTGACAAGGCTCATCCCATAACCTCCATCTGGTCTGACTCTCGCCATTCTTCACGCCGCAGCGCCTGGACTGCTAACAGCAGCAGCACGTTAGCCAACCTAGCTCGGCCGGCTAACGCTCCGGTCACTACCTCAGCCTCCTCCGTGAAGTTTGGACTTCTGAACGTTCGCTCCCTCACGGGCAAAGGTCAGCTTGTTCACGATCTAATATCTGACCGAAAACTGGATTTCATCTGCTTAACAGAAACGTGGCAACAACAAAATGACTTTTTTCATCTGAACGAGTCTACCCCACCGGGGTTTGTTTACACCGCAAAGGCCCGCGCCTCAGGCAAAGGGGGAGGTCTCGCGATGATTCACCGCGAGACCTGGAAGGTCACTCCGGTTCACACCCCACCCTCCTCCTCCTTTGAGTGCACTGCTTGCCTACTGTCTGGACCCACCCCAACTGTTGTTGCCACTCTTTACCGCCCTCCAAAAGTGAACAGCTCATTCATGAATGACTTTGCTGGACTAATGGCCCATTTAACTGCTCTTTCACCCAATGTTATCCTGCTGGGTGATTTCAACGTTCATTTTGATGATGTGAACAACCCCCTCACCAGAGACTTCACATCTTGCCTGGACAGCTGTGGCTTTCAACAATTCATCGACTTTCCAACACACAAGATGGGCCACACTCTGGATTTACTCTGCTGCTCTGGACTTTCTCCTCTTAACTGTTCTTCTGATGAACTTCCATTTACTGATCACCTGATGATTTCATTCACTGTTAATCTTAAATTTTCCTCAGATAAACCTCAACGCACTCTTTCCTTCCGTAATATCAAGAATATCAACCATGACACTCTCTTATCTCATATTAATGTTACCCTCTCCACCTTCAGCTCCTCCAACCCAGATGATCTTGTCACATTATATAACACCAGCCTAACCAACATCCTTAACTCTGTTGCTCCCCTGAACACCCGGACTGTTTCCTTCTCCAACTCTGCACCCTGGTTCACTCCAGCACTCCGCTCCCTGAAAACAAAAGGTCGGCGGCTAGAGCGTCTTTATAAAAAATCCGGTCTCACAATTCACAAGGAACTTTATGCAAACCACCTCGTCCATTACAAGAACAGTATTTCTCAAGCCGAATCCAGCTACTTCTCTGACATCATCAGTTCTAATGTTGGTAATTCAAAAACATTGTTCTCTCTCCTCCACCGTTCTGTCTCATCTCCTAACTCCTTGCCCTCTCACATGGTTTCCACAGAATTTTGCAACTCCCTGATGTCATATTTCAATGAAAAGATTATTTCAATTCATAAACACCTTGGTCCAAATACTGCCCCCAGCATCCTTGTTGAACTCCCCCCTCCCTCCCTCCCTTTCTCAGTCTTCTCTCTCCCCTCTGCTGATAACATTGCTGACATTATCAGCAAGTCCAAGTCCTCATCCTGTCAACTTGACCCATTCCCCACAGTTCTTGTTAAATCCTGTCTCCCGTCTCTGCTCCCTATCATCACTAATATCATCCACTCCTCCCTAACCTCTGGCATTGTTCCCACAGCCTTCAAATCTGCTGCCATCACCCCCATCATCAAGAAACTCAGATCTTTTTCCATGAAGCAGGAGCGGAGTAGGAGAAGGCCCTTTTTCCAAGTTCAGTCCTCACTGACGGAACACTGCAGGTAATCATGTCCTGAGAGCGCACACTGTAGCTGCACTCACGCAAAGACATGTAGGAGGAGATGTATGAGGGCAGCAGACCAAGAAGTGATTTAAAGATGAAAATGTACCAGTGGAAGAGTCTGCGTGAGGTTAATGATGTCCAGTTAACCAGTGAATACAGGGTGCAGTGGTGGGTACGATAATCACAACCAGTTATGAATCTTAGTGCACCATGATAGACAACATCCAACATCCGCAGGGTGCTTGTAGGAGCATTCATGTAGAGAATGTCACCGTAATCAATGGAGGGAAGGAAAGTCACAGATACAAGGCGTTTCCTAACATTCAGTGATAGACATGATCTGTTTCTGAAAAAGAAACCCAGTTTAACTTTCAATTTCTTCACTAGGTTTTCCACGTGGAGTTTAAAAGAGAGATGTGAATCGATCAGGATACCCAGATATTTATAGGAATCAACAAACTCAATAGGGACACCATTTGAAGATAAAATCAGAGGAGGATCTGCTGGAACCGCCTTCCTATTTGAAAAAAACATCCCTTTTGTTTTATCAGCATTTAGGACAAGTTTGAGACGGAACAAATCTGACTGGATGATGTCAAAAGCGGATTGTAGTAACTGGAAAGCCTTAGCTACTGTTTTAGCTCGGCAATAAACAACTGTATCATCAGCATAGAAATGTAAGGATGCATCAGGGATGCAGTGACCTACATTAGCTATGTAGATTGTAAAGAGAGTTGGTCCTAAAACTGAGCCTTGTGGTACACCATTTTTAACTGTTAAATAGCTGGAAGAAGCACCGTTATGTTGAACACATTGCCTCCGATTGGAAAGATAGTTAGAAAACCAACCGATGGTGTGATCAGAGAAACCGATTTCTGAGAGCTTATGACACAGGATGTTATGATCCACAGTGTCAAAAGCTTTAGACAGGTCTAAGAAAAGTGCAGCACAATAGTCCTTAGCATCCAATGCTTCAACAACATCATTCAGAACCTTCAGAGAAGCAGTTGTTGTGCTGTGTTTTTTCCTGAAACCAGATTGATGAAGAGGTAAGATGTTAAATGAGTCCAGATAATTTTTGATCTGAGAGTTTATCAGTTTTTCTTGAACCTTGGCTAAGATGCAGAGTTTAGAGATCGGTCGATAATTGTTCAGTGAGGTGGGGTCACCTCCCTTCAGCAAAGGAAGAACAAAGGCTGTTTTCCAAGCATCCGGAATGGTGTTTTGGCTTATGGATAGATTAAAGATGTGGGTCACAGGGACTGTGATGATATGAGCAGCCAGCCTTAAGAAATAAGGTGGAAGTTCATCTGGACCTGCAGATTTTTTAGGATCAAGATCATTTAACAGTTTATTTACCTCACTGACTGAGAATGGAGAAAAAGAGAAGGTGTGATTAACAGATGGTTGGCTTGTAGGAGGGATTTGATTTGTTGAAGTTTGATTATTAGATAAAGTGGCCGATTTTCCGTTTGTAACTGTATCAAATAAAGAACTAGAAGCAACAAAATGTTTATTGAAACAGTTCAGGATCTCGTGCTTATTTGACACAGGAACAGAGTCAACAAGAAATTGTGATGGGAGGTCAGATGATTGGGGGGTGCCTGAGAGAGATTTAATGGTTTTCCAGAATTTTTTAGGATCGTTTAGATTTTTGGAGGTCTGAGATAAGAAGTAGTTACGTTTTGCAGCTTTAATGGCAGTTGTGCATTTATTCCTTAGCTGCCGAAATTTCAACCAATCAGTGTCTGAGTGTGATTTTCTTGCTGCTGCCCAAAGATGATCTCTCCAGTGCAGGAGATCAGCTAGTTCAGGAGTAAACCAGGGGCTGTCACGGCCCTTTATCCTGAACTGCCGGAAAGGAGCGTGTTTGTTTACAAAGTAAATGAAACTACCATGAAAATAGTTCCAAGCGGTGTTCACGTCATTGATTTGTAGGATATGTTGCCAATCAAAGTGGGATAGATCCCAAAGGAATGACTGTTCACAGAAACGTTTCAAATCCCTTTTTTGGATTATTCTGGGCTTAGCAGGTGGAAGTTTAGTAGATCTAAGAGCTGCTATTACGGAATGATCACTCAAAACGTTAGCAAATACACCTATACCAGGAAATTTGTGAGGTGCATTTGTGAAAAACAGATCTAAGGTGGAAGATTTTTCGGGACATTTTAAGTTTGGTCTGGTGGGAGAATCGATAAGTTGTGTTAGATTGAGAGATAGGCAACATTCCCTGAATTTATCACAGAGGGGGGTCGACTTATTCCAGTCAATGTTGAAATCTCCTGCCATAACAATCTCATTGTGTTTTAAATTTCCTATGAATTCAGTCAGGGAGGATAGAGCTTCAGGTGTTGCGGAGGGGGGACGATAACAACCTACAACAGTTAAGGGCTGACCTCCTTTCAAACTGATGTTCACAGCTAAAGCCTCAAACTGGTTTGCGATTGTTTTTTTAGACGCAATCGTGGCAGCCAAAGAGTCTCTGATGTAAATAGCGACTCCACCTCCCTTTTTATTACGATCACAACGATAGATCTTAAATTCATTGATTGCCAAGTCATTTTTCGAAACAGATTTTTTGAGCCAAGTTTCAGAGATAACGATCACATCTGCCCCAGAAGAAGTGATTAGGATTTTCAGTTCATCAAGTTTTTTTAGAAGGCTACGAGCGTTTACATGCAGAAAACGGAGACCTGAAATATTTTTAAACTCATTAGGTGTACAGTAGTTAGTAATTGGCCCTGGGTTGGGCTGAATCCCTGAGATCATTAACAACAATAATATCAGACATTTACCTGACTTCTTTGTCACTGATGTGTAGTTACAGGAGTTAACAGTGTGACATTTTGCCCCCATAATTGAACCATGTGAAACATTAATGAAGACACGATCATTCAGAACCCAAAAACAATGAAAGCTGCAGTGATGGGCAGTCCCTGATGTGTTGATAAGATTCAGTGATTCCAGGTAGTCTGAGAACTGAAAATAATGACAGTAATATGAATGATGCAGAAAAGTCTCAGACCATAAAGCGTCACAAATTAGGTGGTCAAACAATTCCGTTGTGGAGAAATTTGTGGAGGAATGTGGGGGGATCCAGCCTCCTTGAGAATATGAATGGATGTGGCCATGGTGAACACAAGCTGGATCCAGAATCAACGGAAAGAAACAAACAATATGTAGCAAACAGCAGAGTGAGCTGCCAGAAAGGCCTCCTGAGGTTAAGGGCATGGTTGAAGCCTGTTTCAAGTCAATAAAGGGAAGGGACAACAGCGTGAACAGCACCAACAACGCAGCTCCTGATACGCAGCGATACACGTCACACTCTGCTCGTCTGATCCAGAAACAGCTCACAACAGTGTGAAACAGGCACCAATGATGATCCAGTTCCTCCGCGCTTCACTCTCTGCTCGTCTGATCCACAAACAGCTCACAACAGTGTGAAACAGCACCAATGATGATCCTCCGCGCTTCACTCTCTGCTCGTCTGATCAACAAACAGCTCACAGCAGTATGAAATAGGCACCGAAACAATGATGATCCTGATCTTCTGCGCCTCACATCACGTCACGCTGCTTCACGACCTCTCTGCTGTCTGAGCCAGTTGGATGTTTTCAATGAAAATGACTGTTTTCTCCAAATGAGGCTCTTTAAACAGTTATCTACATCAGGTAAGATATTTATTATGTGGCTGTTTCCTTATCAGCCCAAAAAAGCCACCTCCAAGAATAAAAATGAAAAAAGAATGAAAAAACAGCAAGTCTCAATGGAGGAGGTGAAGCTTCAGCTTCAAATTGATCCTCAGCTCCGTTCAGTCCTGCTCCCATCCAGATCAGGCACTTCAAAGCAGCCGCGTGCAGCCGCACGTCTCTCAGCTGAGCACAGAGCGCGGCTCCCACCGTGATACCACGGAGATGTACAGACCCTCCTCTTTGGGTAACGGGTCACAGTTGAGAACGGCTTTAATGCAAACAAAGTCCCCCACAGCCAACTCGGTTTTTGTTCTGGTCCAGGTTCGGCCAGGTACACCCCCCAAACCACGAGGTCATTCAAACAAAATGCTGCAGAAAAAATCAGTGAAATTCCTTCCGTGCGATTCTTGTTTGAAACCAGGTAAAACCACAGTTCAGAAAGGGTCCAAAAAGGGAGGAGGGGGAAAAAAACAAAACACCGAGGCTACGTGGGGTAGTCTCCCAGCTCGACGACTCACCTGGCCGGCAGGAAGCGCCCAGAGTGACCGGTGGTTGCAACAGCCGGTCCAGGACCGAAATAAAAAAATTGTACGGTCCCGTGCGGCTCCCTGAGTCACTAACACCGTAATTCGGTAGGAAGATGGACCAAACTTTAGTCCAATTCGAAAAACGGGTCAGTTTGATGTTAAAAGACTCAGAGAGCCAGAGGGAAAAGCGTCCATCAGCTCCGCCGGAACCGGAAGTGAGTTTCACTTTCAGCACAGCCGACGTAGCGAACAACAAAATACAGTGCGACGTATTTTGCTGAAAAGAGCACGTCAAGTTTATTTGAACCGATCTGTAAAATAAAATAAAAACATTAGCTACGTGCTCCTCCAGTTAGCAAGCGAACGTTAATGTTCAGTTGCACCACCTGCACAACATTAGCCCCGCTGTCGGTAGTTAAAGCAACAGTCCTGTCGGACCAAGCTTCCAGTTTGTGAGGAGATCCATCGTTAGTGACGTCATCTTTGTCGTCCTCAATGAAATGCATTGTTTGTCTGAAAGCTTTACTTCTCTACAAAGAAATATAAACTCTGCTGCAGTCAATACTAATTAAACCATCATGTGACTGACTGTGTAGACCAGTGGTCCCCAAACTACGGCCCGCGGGCCGGACATTTGGTCCGGCCCCCAGAACAATAGTAATTTTTTTTTTTTTACAAATGAATACATGTACAGTACTGTACGGTCACCAAGTACTTAGCATATCCTAACACAGTTTTTAAAGATGAAGGAGTAAGTTGAATTGTCTCCCTTTCACATAAATATTATTTTCACACAGAGTGGGAGGAGGAGTATTTTTTTGTTTATTCTAATTCAAAGTCTATTTGCCTCATCTGTAATTCGAGTATCACCTGGCGTGGATGGAGAGTTCTGGAGTCTGCTCTCAGAAGAAAAGTATCCTTACATCCGAAGATGTGCTTTGAACTTAACAGCACTTTTTGGATCTACCTACCTGTGTGAGTCTGCTTTTTCACACATGAAAATCATCAAGTCCAAAAACAGATCCACAATGACTGATGATCATCTGGAGACCTGCCTGCGCCTCCACCTCATACTGCCCCGCGCCTCCTCCTCTCAGTGTCAGAAGTGCCACTAAGGTAGAGACACATTTATTTTATACAGCTTGCACCAGATGACACCATCCTGCTGCACAGAGCAGCTGCCTAGTTTTGATATTTAGGTTTTATTGAGGTTTGAAATAGTTGTTGGAGATTTGTAAATCTGCACCTTTGTAAGTCACTTTTTGTAAATAGTTAGTGTAAATGAGGGAGTTTTATATTGTTCAGTTCATTGTTTATTCGTTTCTTTAAAAAATATGGTGTGCTTTTCAAATATTGCGTCATTTTACTTTGATAAAATACTTTAATTAAATAAAACTAGCAACACATTACGTTCTGTTTTATTTACTTTAAAGAAGTGAGGAGTAGGGAGATGAAAAATTTTGTTTTTTGATACTGAGACTGGACGAGTAGCTCTCGGCAAACTGCCGACTTCAAAAGTAACTCTTGGTTCAAAAAAGGTTGGGCACCCCTGATTTAGGCACTCCTGCAATCGTCACACTTTTTCCTGTTAAAAACTGACTCCGGCCCCCCACCAGCGAAGGGAAAAGTTATGTGGCCCTCACAGGAAAAAGTTTGGGGACCACTGGTGTAGACAATGGACAGGAAGGTGCTTCTTTGTTAAAATTTATATTTTCGTAACACACTTGATAACTTTACGGTGAATAGTGGAGGATAGAAAATGTGAACGCACGTCAGGAAGACTTGTAAACCTTCTATTAGTGTTAATCTGATTAGTTTAGCTTCATGGTTGCTAACAGCTGTGCCAAATAATCAAGCTCCGCTCCACTCACTGTTTATTTAGATACTTGGGGGGTGGACAAAGCTAAAATATTTCAGCTATTCTGTCGGTTATCGGCATTAGCCTTCACCTCCCAAAATCGTATCAATAGCCAAAATTTCCATTTATGTCGGGCTCTACGGTTAATGCTGGCTAACCTGGTTCTGTCAATACAGAATTCATTAAGACGATTCCCTCAACCTCTACCTCAAACAATAAGGTTTTTTCTTTTTATTTAATCTTTCTGACTAAACGAAGTTACAAAATAAAGGTTGATGAAACATTTTAATGCATTTATCTATAATAACAAAAAATAAATCACCTTTTCACAAGTACCTCTCCAGGCTCTCTTCCACCTGCTCCCTACACTCACTATAGATTAGGGGTGCGGATCTCTCAGTGTCTGGAGAATTGATTCGATTCCGATTTTTGGTGTCACGATTAGATACAAAATCGATTTTTCGATTCAGAAACGATTTTTGATTCAGAAACAATTTTTTTAGTAAAATGGTCATAAATTTAGTTTCAGTTTTGTAACTGACAAACTGAAAAGAATAAACAATGTAAACAAATGGAACATTTATTTAAAACAATAATTTTAGGTTCCTTATTGTATAATTTTTTTTGCATTGTTTGATATTTATACCAAAAATAGGAACAAATAATACAGGAATGCATTAAATTCTGTTACTTAAATACCGGTAACCAGTATTAAGTTAGCTTATTGCTCTGTTACCGTACTTTTCGGCGTAAAAGTCGCTTCTGTGTATAAGCCACTTTGTCCAATTATTGGGAATAATTTGTAAAAATCCATAAATAAGCCGCTTCGCCCTATAAGTCGCATTTATTATGCGTCACTGCTACGCGACGCATCAGCGCCTCATTTGCCCTGCTGAAAATGGCGGCCACAGAAGCGAGCCAGCATTCACGAAATGGTCAAATCTGCTGGATTTAAATCGTTTCAGTTTGACGTCTTTCAAACGGTCACGTTTGCGCTACAAAAATAAATTATAAAAAATTTAATTTTATCTCAAATGTCTTATACAGGTCAACAGTTTGTAAATGAAAACTCATTTAATCACACTCTGTAAGCTAAAAAAAATCTGCAGAGTGGTTTATGATTTATAACAATATAAACGGAAATAAAACCGAAGTTAACAAGACGATTCCGTCTCTAATAAAACGAATAGAAATTAGAATTTTATCTCAAATGTCTTATACAGGGCAACAGTTTGTAAATGAAACCCATATAATTACACTCTGTAAGCCTAAAAAATATCCGTCGAGTGGTTTAAGAGTTGTTTATCTAAACAGTAGGTATCTGTTTGCGGTAGCTATACCGCTAACAACAAAGCTAAAAGAGCAATTTTTTTTTTGCTCTGAAAATCTGCTGCAGCTAACCGTTTGTAAATGCACCAAATAATTACGCTCTGTAAGTTTCAAGAAAATCCGCGGTGTGGTTTATGAGTTATCCTGCTAAAAAACACAGCTAACAACACAGCTAACAGTGGTTAGCTCCAGAGCAGGAGGCGGGCAGCGACAGAGTCAGTCCGAGCAGAGGAGGCTTTTTTTTGGACACATGAGCTAGAAACGGTCGGTGTACTCTCTGGAAGTGTCCCCCTAGCGGCCAAAAGTGGTACTGCACCTTTTTTTTGCCAAAATGAAAAACGGTCATATCCGAGCGAAAAATGGGTCTAAAAATATGGGAAAAAATCCATAAATATGACGCTTCGGCGTATAAGCCGCAGGACATGCAAATTAGTAAAAAAAACAGTGACTTGTATGCCAAAAAGTACGGTACTTATATAAGATTATTGTTTGAACTTGTTTCGTTTCTGAAAAAAGGGGCGGATAAAATAAGATTTATTCTTCTTTCTGCCACCTTTCATTTTATGTATTCTTTCATATACTATAAGTTATGGTTTTATTTTCTTTATCTTTTGGGTTTTAATGTAATAAATAAATAAATCGATTTTGGGGCTTTTAGAATCGATTCTGAATAGCCAGGACTAAGAATCTAGATTCTTTTAAAAAAATCAATTTTTTCCTGCACCCCTACTCTAGATGATGCAAAGATCAGCGTCCACAGGGCCTGCCTGGACTCATCATTTCTGAATGAAGAGGCTGGTCCCGCCCACACCTGGAACACATGACGTCCCCCGGCCTGATGCCCGTCACATGCTGGGCCCCGAGGTTAGAGCTAACATTTCCCAGCATCGCTTCTCACCAGGCTCCAGAAGCTTCTTGGCCATCTCCTGCAGAGACTTCACTTCCTGTTCCTGTGGAGCGTGAATAACCAACAAAACGCTCCCCAGCACGCAGAGAAAACAGCCGAGCTTCCCAACAAGGTTAAGCACCTCCCCCAGCAGGTAGGAGGACAGGACGGCGCTGAAACAGAGCAGAAGACCGTTTATCAGACAAACTCCTCACAACGTGTCCGTGGTCTGCTGCACACGTCTGAGCAGCTCGTAGACATCACCTTCATACCTGATGAGGACACTCAGAGCGCCCAGTGGGGTCACCAGCGTGGCCGGGGCGAACATGTAGGCGGCGAAGTTACACACCTCCCCCGCTCCCACTGCAGAGACACAGAGACTCACTGAAGACGCCTCAGGAGTTCAGTTCAACCTGTGACTGAATTCAACCACGGAAGGTCAACTTGATCCAACGTTACAATATTTCAATAGATAATGATAATAATAATGAATTCAATTTATAACACACTTTTCATTAATGAAAATCTCAAAGTGCTACAAGGTGCAACAGAATTAAATGTCAATAAAACAAGTAATAAAACAAGTAAAATCAATAACAGTATCAACTAAGATCAAAAGTAGAATCATGAGGAGGTAGAGTATGCTCGGTTGAAAAGAAAGGTCTTCAAGCCGCTCTTAAAGTCAACCACAGACTGTGGGGCTCTCAGACAGTCAGGAAGAGAGTTCCACAGGCGGGGGGCAGCCACACTGAAAGCCCGGTCTCCCATGGTCCTTAATTTGGTTCTCGGAATGTGAAGGAGATTACTGTTCTGTGACCGCAGCGACCGGGTGGATGAGTATGGAATAAGAATATCCTTCAGATAATCTGGTGAAGTTCCATGTAAGCATTGATGTGTAATGAGAGCAGTTTTGTACTGAATTCTGTAGGCGACAGGAAGCCAATGAAGGTTATGGAGAATGGGCNACACCCACTACACAGCTGCTTCAGACTGCTGCCATCAGGGAGGAGACTGAGGAGTCTCCAGGCTCGAACCAGCAGACTGAGAGACAGCTCTGTTCATCAGGCAGTCAGGATGCTAAACACTCTGCCTGCTCTGCCTCCCCTCCCATTTGAACTGCCTTAACACTAAAAACTTTCTCACACATTACCACACAACACAAAGATTTTAACACTGGACTCTGTGTCATCAAACGGGTTATTCACTAAACTCTCGGTCATGTGCTCATTCAGTTTGCACTACTTCTCATATTTGCACTAATGTTTGTATTACATCACTGCCTATAGTCATAATACTGTTTACATTCTCTGTTTACATACTACTGTTTACATTCAATGTTTACATTTATTAATACTGTTTACATTTATTACTACTGCTTACATTTATTACTACTGTTTACATTTACACTACTTTTATATCTACACCACTGCTGATACATATACAGTATTCTCTGACCAGCCTCATTTAAGGATGCCCAATGTGCCTTACTGCATATGCCACTTTTGCCTCTATAACAACATCAACTACTGCCTCATGCATATACTGTGTACATTAGCTCATATGCTGCTTTGCCACTTTGCAAATGTCAATGCTAGAACCTTTAGTTTATTTTATAGTTATACTTTTTATACTTTTTTATACTAGTATGCAAAAACTCAGGACAGTATTATGTTCATTAAATGTTTAGTGTTTTAGTTTTAGAGTTGGTGTAAATTTTCATACTCTTATACCACTATGCAAAAACTCAGGACAGTGTTACAGTTTTACTATTTTATGCTTATGTCTATTATTATATGTTTCAGTGTTTCAATGTTTAAGTGGTTACTGTTGCACCGAGGGACTGAGAGAAACGCAATTTCGGTCCTGTGTATGTCCTGCACATATTGCAGTTCTGACAATAAAGTTGACTTTGACTTTTTGACTTTGAAGTGCAACAGAATTAAATGTCAATAAAACAAGTAAAACAAGTAAAATCAATAACAGTATCAACTAAGATCAAAAGTAGAATCATGAGGAGGTAGAGTATGCTCGGTTGAAAAGAAAGGTCTTCAAGCCGCTCTTAAAGTCAACCACAGACTGTGGGGCTCTCAGACAGTCAGGAAGAGAGTTCCACAGGCGGGGGGCAGCCACACTGAAAGCCCGGTCTCCCATGGTCCTTAATTTGGTTCTCGGAATGTGAAGGAGATTACTGTTCTGTGACCGCAGCGACCGGGTGGATGAGTATGGAATAAGAATATCCTTCAGATAATCTGGTGAAGTTCCGTGTAAGCATTGATGTGTAATGAGAGCAGTTTTGTACTGAATTCTGTAGGCGACAGGAAGCCAATGAAGGTTATGGAGAATGGGCGTAATATGTTCAAATTTACGAACTCTCAACAAGATCCTTGCTGCACTGTTTTGAATATATTGAAGTTTCTGAAGGTTTTTGCCAGGGATTCCAATAAACAGGGAGTTGCAGTAGTCGAGCCTGGAGGAGACAAAAGCATGGACGAGCTTCTCAGCATCGGAAAAAGTTAGGGATGGGCGAAGTCTGGAGATGTTTCGAAGATGGAAGAAGCAAGTTTTAAACAGATGCTTAATGTGATTTTCAAATGTAAGATTGGAGTCCATTTTTATTCCAAGATTAGTAACAGAGGTGGAGAGGGGGATGTCTTGTCCAGAAAAGGAAAGTCTTGTTATAGGAGATGTTTGTACCTGGTGAGGGGTGCCAATCAAGTCAAGTCAAGTCAAGTCAAATTTATTTATATAGCACAGTTAGAACAGATAAACTGTTATCAAGGTGCTTCACACACACACACAACATAAAAGAGGCTCAAAAATTTACAGAACAGTATCACACATCAATACAGTAGTAACAATTCTGATATTAACAGCAGTAAAGTATAATAAAAATGTATAAGAACAATATTAAAATGAAAACAGTAAAAATATATACACTACGTCAGCTCACACAGTATGAAACACCAGAGAGAACAGATGGGTTTTTAGCAGGGATTTGAACAAGTGAAGGGAGGAGGCCTGTCTAATGTTGAGGGGCAGGTTGTTCCAGAGTTTGGGGCCGGTGACAGAAAACGCCCGATCAGTATGGCCTCAGTCTTGGAGCAGTTTAATTGAAGAAAGTTCTGATTCATCCATGCCCTAATTGCCTCCAGGCAGGCAGAGAGGGCAGTGAGTGAAGATGGAGATGACAAGGTGGAAGATGAGGATGCTCCAGTCCTGATGTAAAGCTGTGTATCGTCGGCATAACAGTGAAAAGAAATGTTGAACTGATTAATAATTTGACCTAAAGGTAGCATGTAAAGGGAAAACAGCAGGGGCCAGAATTTGATTTGATTATAACAAGTGTGAACATGAATACTTTTGATTATTGTTTTCAATTATTATAATGAAATCAGGTGGAATATTATAATGTGTTTAACATTTTCTCTGTTCTAAATTTCAGAAAATAACTTTTCCTTCAGAGACACCTGTTATAAGTGTTTTGGAGCTGGAACTGCTTCCTTCAGAGGGGAAGTCATTTTGTCTTCTGGATGGAAGACAAAATGTTTCTCCCTTTAAATAAACTGGTCCAGATTAAATGATTTAACCTTCTTTTATTTATGAAAAAGTTAAACTTCGACTAAATTTGTGCATATATAAAACCCCCAAAAAATTCCTGCTCAAAGAGTTAATTTTGCTTTAAATAAAAATGAATTAATCCTTAACTGATGAATTATTGTTTGTTCATTATTGATATACTATTTTTTTAATTGTTCTAAAAATTATTATCCTTTATCATTTAAACAGTTTGCTTGTTTATTATTGTTGTTGAGTCAGTTTGAGTAATTATTGTAATAAAATTTCAAAGGCAAATTTGGTCTCTTCATTTAGATGAATATTAATTTGTTATGGTATAGAACTTTCTGTAATTAACAGATTCTACTTTAGTGACTGATTCTGATTATTAAAGGGTGAATATATTATTTAAGTTGTTTCTCATCAGTAAACTAACTGGCTGGTGCCCCACATGAGTGCAAAATAAACAATAAGTGTAATAAAATGAAGTACAGGTACATGTGTGTATGTACAGGTATGTCCACATCAGAGATGAACAAAAGGCAAACAAGTTAATCACAATCCATGACTAACCTGCAGTTTCTGTGACTTAGAAAGTAACAGTTGTGAATATACGAAAAGGAAATGTTGTTTCAGGCCCTAGTTCCATCCATCCATCCAATTTCTTCCGCTTATCCGGGGTCGGGTCGTGGGGGTAGCAGCCTAAGTAGGGAGGCCCAGACTTCCCTCTCTCCAGCCACTTGGAGCAGCTCCTCTGGGGGAATCCCAAGGCGTTCCCAGGCCAGCCGAGAAACATAGTCCCTCCAGCGTGTCCTGGGTCTTCCTCTGGGTCTCCTCCCGGTGGGACATGCCCGGAACACCTCACCAGGGAGGCGTCCAGGAGGCATCCTAACCAGATGCCCGAGCCACCTCAACTGGCTCCTCTCGATGTGGAGAAGCAGCGGCTCTACTCCGAGTCCCTCCCGGATGACTGAGCTTCTCACCCTATCTCTAAGGGAGAGTCCAGACACCCTGCGGAGAAAACTCATTTCAGCCGCTTGTATCCGAGATCTTGTTCTTTCGGTCACAACCCAAAGCTCATGACCATAGATGAGGGTGGGAACGTAGATCGATCGGTAAATTGAGAGCTTTGCCTTTTGACTCAGCTCTCTCTTCACCACGACAGACCGGTACAGCGCCCGCTTCACTGCGGACGCTGCACCTATCCGCCTATCGATCTCACGCTCCAGTTTTCCCTCATTCGTGAACAAGATCCCGAGATACTTAAACTCCTCCACTTGGGGCAGGACCTCCTCCCCGACCCGGAGAGGGCATGCTACCCTTTTCCGGCTCAAGACCATGGCCTCGGATTTGGAGGAACTGATCCTCATCCCGGCCGCATCACACTCGGCTGCAAACCGCTCCAGTGAAAGCTGTAGATCACGATCTGATGAAGCCAATAGGACCACATCATCTGCAAAAAACAGAGAAGCGATTCTAAGGTCACCAAAACGGATCCTCTCAACACCTTGGCTGCGCCTAGAAATTCTGTCCATAAAAGTTATGAACAGAATCGGTGACAAAGGGCAACCTTGGCGGAGTCCAACTCTCACTGGAAACGAGCCTGACTTACTGCCAGCGATGCGGACCAAGCTCTGACACCGGTCGTACAGGGACCTAACAGCCCATATCAAAGGGCCTGGTACCCCATACTCCCGGAGTACCCCCCACAGAACCCCCCGAGGGACGCGGTCGAATGCCTTCTCCAAGTCCACAAAGCACATGTAAACTGGTTGGGCAAACTCCCACGCACCCTCCAGGACCCTGCTGAGGGTGTAGAGCTGGTCTAGTGTTCCACGACCAGGACGAAAACCACACTGCTCCTCCTGAATCCGAGGTTCGACTATCCGACGGACCCTCCTCTCCAGAACCCCTGAATAGACCTTACCAGGGAGGCTTAGGCCCTAGTTGAGGTTTATAAATTATGACCCCAGAAAATGTTTGTGTTTTTAATGCTGTGCAGATAAACAACAACAAAAATAACTGGTTTACATATAAACACTGTAGTTTCCATGCCAGGAAGAGTTGCCACATAAGAAATTATTAATTATTGTAATGTCTCTTAATAGTTTTTGTATTTTTCACTCCAACTATCACGTGTGCTGAGTGAGTGTTGTAAGAAGTGCGTGTTGTGTTTGGTGAATGTCCACAGGAAAGCAGGGCCATAAAAATGTAATTATGTTTATGTGGCAACCTTGATGCTGGGATAACCCGCATGTATCGCAACATGCAGTACATGCAAGAACACAGTCCCATCCAAACTGGTGAGTACACAAACTTTCCTTTGGACCGTGGATGTGGTTGGTTTGTTCCTACATGTTGAAAAAGGTGAGTATCACAAAAAACAATCTGCTATTTATTCTAACTGTTAGTTTATAAAACCTTTTAACATCAGGCACGTGTAGAGCGCATGTACCATTTCACGCCTCTGCAGTAGAGCTGTCACTTCTAACCCGGAGCCCGGCCCGACCCGGATTCGGACCGGGTCGGGCCACAATAATGTGCTTATTGTGTGGGCCGGGTCAGTGTTTGGCTTCTTATTGTGTCAGGAACGCGTGTGGCTGGCGATCCAATATATGTAAACATGGCTTGCCATACTATACCTGCCGTACAGGGCCATTTGACCGCGCACTGACCAACCGGTTGAAAGAGGTAAAAAGTTAAGTTAAGCTTCAGATGGACTACTGCCAACGATCCATCAGCCCAAATGAACATTCATTCAGCTGCTGCACTCAGCGGACACGCGCAGCCGAGACCCAAACAGGTGACATCACAAAATATCTGACATGTCAGAGCTGCAGGGTCCAATGCAGGCAGAAACGGGAAGCATTTAATGTGCTTTGATGGCTCCTCAGCTCTGATCTTCTGCCCCCATCAGCCATGCACATCTACCAACCGTTAATAATAGTCGCTGGAATAAGCAGTCAAAGCTTATTTAAAAAACTTTTTTTTTGTTCGGATCTGTAATTACTGTTAATTCGTTGGATTGGGTGGGGTTCGGAGATGATGGCTATGGGCTGGGGCTGGGTCGGTTCGGATTATTTGGACCCGAGGGGTTGGGGTTAATATGCTTAAAACATTCTTATTTGGCACGTCTGATTGTACCAGTACTTACACACTTCGTTTTATACACTGCCTGTCCGTCCCCACAAAGAAATTCACCATCTGTATTTAACTAAGCACATA
Source organism: Garcialebias charrua (assembly GCA_038048925.1). Classification (NCBI taxonomy): domain Eukaryota; kingdom Metazoa; phylum Chordata; class Actinopteri; order Cyprinodontiformes; family Rivulidae; genus Garcialebias; species Garcialebias charrua. Next base: position 24,907 of record JBBPBX010005189.1, on the reverse strand, counting down.
CAAAGTAGGTACGAGCCTCCTATTGGATAATTACTGCATGGGCGCTTATCTTTCAGATGGCAACAAGTTATTTAACCCCAGCTGGTGCAATAAGTTTCTTCTCATTTCTTAAACAACCATGCTGAAAGACACATTGTGTGGTCATGGAAAAGATGTCAGTATTTCAGAAGGGTCAAACCACTGTCATGCATCAAGCAGAGAAAACATCTAAGAAGATCGCAGAAACGACTAAAATTGAGCTAAGAACTGTCTAAAGCATTATTAAAAACTGGAAGGATAGTGCATGGGGACCAATCGTCTTCAAGGAAGAAATGTGGATGCAAAAAAATCCTGAATGATCGGCAATCACATACATGTTTGGTGAAATCAAATCTAAGAAAAACGACAGTAGCACTCAGGGCTATGTTTAATAGTGAATGTAAGAGTATTTCCACATGCACAACAAGTAGGAAACTCAAGGGATTGGGACTAAACCGCTGAGCAGCCTTAAGAAAACCACTAACCAGTGAGGCTAACCAGAAAAAAGTCTTTCAATTTGCTAGGGAGCATAAAGATTGGACTCTGGAGCAATGGAAGAAGGTCATGTGGTCTGATGAGTCCAGATTGACCCTGTTCCAGAGTGATAGGCACATCAGGATAAGAAGAGAGACTGGTGAAGTGATGCACCCATCATGTCTAGTGTCTAGTCATCAATGCAAGATCTTGGTGAAAAATTAATGCAACACTGGATGGAAATGGATCTTGTGACATTGTAGAAGCTTATTGAAACAATGCCACAGTTAATACATGCTGTAATCAAAACTAAAGGCAGTCCAAAGAAATATTGAAGTGTGACCTTTTTTTTGGGGGGGGGGCAGCCAGTGTATTATGTGTTATGAAATACTTTAACACTAATTTGACTAAGGCTGCGCTTTTTTGCGCAAGTGAACTTGGCTTCTAAATCCCCCGGTCCCTTTCAGTGGGCTATATAATGTCGATTCACATGCTAATGACCCTGCTAATGACCCATTAATTCTACACCTACACCCCCCCACCCCCTACCCCTCAGTCCAAAATCCTTGGACCCAGTGCAAGCCTTGTATAACACATAAGCATTTATCGCTGCCAGGTCAAGCATGTTGTAGAACACGGCAATGGGCCGCACCGTATATAAATGTGCAATCTGGTCCATTATACCGGTATGTCAGTTGACCTCAGGTCATGTGACCTGTGTTGGTCCGTCAGTTTACCTCAGGTCATGTGACCTGAGTTGGTCCGTCAGTTGACTTCATGTCGTGTGACCTGTGTTGTTTTGTCAGTTGACCTCAGGTCATGTGACCTGTGTTGGTCCGTCACTTGACCTCAGGTCATGTGACCTGTGTCGGTCCGTCAGTTGACCTCAGGTCATGTGACCTATGTCGGTCCATCAGTTGACCTCAGGTCATGTGACCTGTGTCGGTCTGTCAGTTGACTTCATGTCGTGTGACCTGTGTCAGTCCGTCAGTTGACTTCATGTCGTGTGACCTGTGTCGTTTTGTCAGTTGACCTTAGGTCATGTGACCTGTGTTGGTCCGTCACTTGACTTCAGGTCATGTGACCTGTGTCGGTTCGTCAGTTGACCTTAGGTCATTTGACCTGTGTTGGTCCGTCAGTTGACCTCATGTCGTGTGACCTGTGTCGGTCCGTCAGTTGACCTCAAGTCATGTGATTTGTGTCGGTCCGTCAGTTGACTTCATGTCATGTGACTTGTGTCGTTGTGTCAGTTGACCTCAGGTCATGTGACCTGTGTTGGTACGTCAGTTGACCTCATGCCGTGTGACCTGTGTCGGTCCATCAGTTGACTTCATGTCATGTGACCTGTGTCGTTGTGTCAGTTGACCTCAGGTCATGTGACCTGTGTTGGTACGTCAGTTGACCTCATGCCGTGTGACCTGTGTCGGTCCGTCAGTTGACCTCAGGTCATGTGACCTATGTCGGTCCGTCAGTTGACTTCATGTTGTGTGACCTGTGTCGTTTTGTCAGTTGACCTCAGGTCATGTGACCTGTGTTGGCCCGTCACTTGACCTCAGGTCATGTGACCTGTGTCGGTCCGTCAGTTAACCTCATGCCATGTGACCAATGTTGGTACGTCAATTGACCTCATGTTGTGTGACCTGTGTCGATTTGTCAGTTGACCTCAGGTCATGTGACCTGTGTTGGTCCATCAGTTGACTTCATGTCATGTGACCTGTGTCGTTTTGTCAGTTGACCTCAGGTCATGTGACCTGTGTTGGTCCGTCACTTGACCTCAGGTCATGTGACCTGTGTCGGTCCGTCAGTTGACCTCATGCCATGTGACCTATGTCGGTACGTCAATTGACCTCATGTTGTGTGACCTGTGTCGTTTTGTCAGTTGACCTCAGGTCATGTGACCTGTGTTGGTCCGTCAGTTGACTTCATGTCATGTGACCTGTGTCGTTGTGTCAGTTGACCTCAGGTCATGTGACCTGTGTTGGTCCATCACATGACCTCAGGTCATGTGACCTGTGTCGGTCCGTCAGTTGACCTCAGGTCATGTGACCTGTGTCGGTCCGTCAGTTGACCTCAGGTCATGTGACCTGTGTCGGTCCGTCAGTTGACCTCATGTCGTGTGACCAGTGTCGGTCCGTCAGTTGACTTCATGTCGTGTGACCTGTGTCGTTTTGTCAGTTGACCTCAGGTCATGTGACCTGTGTTGGTCCGTCACTTGACCTTAGGTCATGTGACCTGTGTTGGTCCGTCAGTTGACCTCATGTCATGTGACCTATGTCGGTCCGTCAGTTGACTTCATGTCATGTGACCTGTGTCGGTCCGTCAGGTGACGGACAACAATAGGTCAAGCATGTTGTAGAACACAGCAATGGGCCACCTGCATGTGCCGGCACGCACCGTATATACATGTGCCAAGGACAAGGAGAGAGACAGTACTTGTAAGCAAAATAATTTATTTGACAGAACATCAGGGTTACAGGATAATCAGCACAGCAGAATAAGACAATTTTATGCATAAAATTGTTCTGGAGCAGACAAAGCTTTCCGTTCAGTGGATGTCCCAAAATGTTCAACTGTGAGATAACTTCAGGGTCTGTTATGTGTGAATTCAGGTCAGGGCCTCTCTTCTGACTAATGGTGCATTCAGACCTAACAACGTTCAACGGCAGGAGCGTCCAGCTTACATGCAAAGTCAATGGGGGACGCGCTTCCAGCCGCGTCTTGGCGTCGGGCGTCACGTCGCGTGCGTGTTGAGCGTGCTGGAAAGCGTTTTCCGTGCACGTGAACCGGCTTCAGCCTCCAAACCACGCATTCACCATGCTGAAGATTTCGCCGTTCAAACTTTCAAACGCCGCTCAACTCTACCTGATTGGTTGGTGTGTCAACCAATCAGGGAGAGTCGGGGGAGAAGAGAGGGGGTCAGGGGGAGAGTCCCTATGTGACGACGCGGAAACCAGTGACGCGGAAACGATTGCGCAACTATGTGACGTATTGTTTGTGGGACACAGAAAAAACCTGCGGAGTCATGGACTATGGAAGAGAAACTCATTGTAGCTGTGTGTTCGCGACAATTCCTTCACGACCAGTCAAGTCTGCTCCACAAGGACAGAGATAAAAAGCTCCTCGCCTGGCGGAGTGCTGACTCGGTATACCGGTAAGCTCCTCCCACACACCCAGCAGCAGTTTCGCATTCTGGCGTTCAGGTCTAGACACAAAGTGCGTCCACTTGCGTGCGTGACGAGCTTTTTTGAAGTTGAAACACTGTTCGGTCTGACTGCACCATTAGGGGGGAAGTGCAAGCAGAGTCTTACTTACCTGGTGGAAACATTGGAATGCAGTCTGGTGTGGTGGGGGTGTCTGAGTTGTGTGCACGCATATTTATAACAAAAGGCAGTTAATGGCCCACTAATGGTTGAGGAGAAGGAGGGGGTTTGTCCTCAGGATCTTGAAAATTCAGTCATTCTAGTGTTAACGTGCTAATATATCTACAGTATGAGATGTGCTCTTCTCATGCAATCTGATGGAATATTCACTAAAGCAAATGCACATTATGCATTTTGGTAAAGTATGTTTTGGGATTCATTGGTAAGGTGTGTAAATAAAGGATTGCTAAATGAGTCAAATGACAAACTCAGCCAGTCAGATGGTGCATATGAGGTCTGAAGCACTCAACTGTTTGAGCTAGTCATGCTGTAAATGCCACAACCCGTTCACTAAAAACTAACAAATCTTTGTATCCAAATATGTCAAATGTGCAAATCAAATATAAATATATGTGTTATATAATAAATGTTACCCCATGTTAAACAAGTTTATGTAAAACACATGTTCAGTAAGCATGCACATATGATTCCTCTGATTCTGCCGTTTTTCCTGTGGGTCTTTAACCTGAATCAGTGACCTGACCCATCTGAGTCTGCAGCTGTTCTGGGGATTTAGCTTTAGTTTTTTTACTGCAAAACCATTCAATCGCAGACTTGGCGGCAGTCTGCAAGAGAAAATGTAGGCTTTTGGATAATAGAGACTGCAGACACTGAAGTCTTGATTCTATGTGAAGATTCAGATTGTTAATCCTGGTGAGTCAGTTATTCACTAGGCTGTTATAGAATTGGAATAGCTGAAGACACACTTCAAAACCAAACATTCCTGCTTCACCAAAACCTTTTTGTTTTCATCTCCCAAATTACTTTAGGGGCACTTTTGTTTACCACAACAAGTAGAGTAAAGTAAAGTGCTATGTGTTGTCATCATTGTATGTTTCCATATAATGGTGAAATTAGTTCTCTACATTTAACCCATCACTTCTGGGATGCACCCAGGTGGAGCGGTGGGCAGCTATGTAAGCACCCGGGGAGCAATTAGGGATTGGGTGTCTTGCTCAGCGACACCACGACATGTAGGAATGGCTGGGGATTGAGCATGGGACTTTTAGGTCCCGGGTCGAATGCCCTGCCTCAACCCCATCTTGGCCCCCAACCCCATGTACCCCAAGGGGGTACCTTTTGGAGATTTGGAAGTATTGTTCTAGACGTAATAAAAGTTATGTGAGGGACCAGACTTAAATAAGGACAAAGGTGTTCAAAAATCAGCCAAATTTTTCAATTTAATAGTTCCAAAAAATAGCTAACAAAGAATCAAATTTCAATGAAATATAAAAAATAAAATAAAAAATAAAAAAATTGGGCCCAACTGAACTCTAACAAAACTGACCTGCTAACAAAGAACAAAGGGCTGGTTAAATAGGGGCGGAGTAACCTAAATCTGCCTCATGAGGGAGGTACAACATAATAAAGGGGACAGAAAATACAAATGAGCTAAACACAGAACATGAAACAAATAAAACAAAACATAACTAATTTAGCACAAATAACAAGTGAATATTAAAGTGAGAAAATTAGCTAGTTTAACAAAGTTTAACAAATAAAGTTCCCTCTCCTCTGTCTTTTAAAAAAGTGGTATGTTCCAGGCTTCCTCCTCCAGCTGATCTGCATTTGCAGCACCTCAAAACAAAAGAACAAGTGTTAGTAAACCATTCAGACAAATATTAACTAAAGTGTGCACCCATCAGAAAATATATGTCTAAATAAATTTTTAAAAATTAAACGAGTACGAACACAATGTGGTGGTGGTAGAAACATCCACCACAAGTTAAATTGTTTTTTTTTATTTTGTCTCCCATCCATCCATCCATCCATCCATCCATCCATCCATCCACCCATCAATCCATCCACCCACCCATCCATTCATCCAGCCATCCATCCATCCATTAGCTTTACCTGCTTCCTCCCTTTCAGGTCATGGGGTCACTGGTGTCCATATCCAACTTTCACTGTGCGAGAGGTGGGGGACACTCTGGACAGGTCTCCAGTCCACCAGAGGGACATACTGTTTCTTGTAGCCCAGTCCAAAGAGAAGAGGTCCGCGGAGTCCCAAGCTTCCAGGTGATTCAAACAGTAAAGCGAGGTGAGTGTTGGTTGAGAGAGAGGAGCAGGTCATCTGAAGTAGACAAAATATTCTCTGCAGGAGATCAAAAACAGTCTTCAGATGCAAAATGCTTCAGACAGATTTAATGGCTGGTCATACACTTTACCATAAGCATGATAATGTCCCAGCGCTGGAGGCATGTCTGGCAAAGGTTCTTATACCCAGGCAGAGTAGTCCTCCAAACCAGGAACAGGTGTGGAGAGGTGGCTGATTAGTATTGGCTGCAGCTGAGGGGTGAGAGAGAATGGTTAGTGGACCTAGAACTCCCACAGACCCCCTACACACCCACACACACACACACATACTCCCTAAAGAATTGCCCCTTAGCAATTTCATCCTCTTTTCAGGGTGATCCCTATAAAAAGAGGAAATTAACCCAGGATCCAATATTTGAGCCCTAGGGATCCAGGAACGTTCTTCTTGGCCATAACCTTCCCACTCCACTAAGTATTGGAATCCTTTGCCCCTTCGTCGTACATCTAGAAGATGTCTGACCATGAATGCAGGTGAGTTGTCGATCAGGTTGGGTGGGGGTGGGGGGAGGTTTGATTGGAGGGGAGAGAGGACTGTTGATTACCGGCTTTACGTGAGATATATGTAATGTGGGGTGAATCCTCATAGATTGTGGGAGTTGTAGGCGGCCGGCCGATGGATTTATTATTTTAGTTATGGGGAATGGTCCGATGTATCTGGGAGTAAGTTTTCTGGGCGTGCCTTTGAGAGAGATTTCTCTTGTGGAGAGCCATACCTTTTCACCCATTTGGTATTTTGGAGCTGTCAATCGGCATCTGTCAGCGAACCTCTTGTTTTTTGTTGCTGTCCTGAGTAGCATTTCTCTGGTCTGACACCAAACTCGGCGGCATCATCTGATATGGTGCTGAATAGATGGGACAGAGAGGTCTGAGTCCTAAGAAGGGAAAATGTGGAGGAGAGTAACCCAATGATGCTTCAAAAGGAGACAAACCAGTTGCTGATGAGACTTGTGAATTATGAGCATACTTGATCCAGGGTAGATGCCAGCTCCAAGAGGATGTGTTCTTATTTATCATGCACCGTAATGCAGCTTCCAAGTCCTGGTTGTATCTCTCTGTTTGCCTATTAGACTGAGGGTAATAGCCGGAAGACAAGCTGGAGCACCCAAGGCTTCACGAAATGCCTTCCATACTTGAGAGATGAACTGTGGCCCTCTGTCAGACACAATATCAAGCAGAATATTGTGGAGACAGAAAACATGGTTTACCACCAACTGTGCCATTTCAAATGCAAAGGGTAGCTTGGTCAGAGGGATGAAGTGGGTGACCTTAGAGAATCTGTCAACCACAGTACAAATGACAGTTACTTTCTGACAGAGGAAGACCGGTGACGAAATCCAGGGCAATGTGGGACCATGGACGATTGGGGGGACGGTAGAGGCAGAAGAAGGCCTGCAGGGGGGTTGTTATTATTCTTGTTGCAAGCACATGTTGGGCAGGCAGAAACAAAATCCCTCACATCTTTAGACATGTTGGGCCACCAAAAATGTTCCTTAGTGAGGTGTAGCATGCGTGTAATGCCATGATGACATGTGAATCTTGCCGTGTGAAGCCAGTGCAGTACCTTACTGACCATAGAAGTAAGGATGAAAGTTCTCCCTGGAGGGCAAGTACCGGGTCTGGTTTGATCCATTGTGCTTCTCGGATGTCATTTTCTATGGCCCAGGTCATGACTCCAACAGTGCAGATGCAGGTAAGGTAATCATAGGGGCATCAGAAGCTTCAGAAGAAGAGAACTGGCAGGATAGTGCATCTGGTTTAATGTTGTGAGAACCCGGAATGTAGGTGATCGAAAAGTTGAACCTGGCAAAGAAAAGAGACCATCTGGCTTGTCGTGCGTTTAATCTCTTAGCCCCCTGAATGTATGCCAAGTTCTTATGATCAGTCCAAATAATGAATGGCATTTCTGCACCCTCCAATGTCTCCACTCCTCAAGAGCCAATTTTATGGCCAACAACTCTCTATTACCGACATCATAATTTCGTTCAGCAGGAGAAAGACGATGGGAAAAGAAAGCGCAGGGGTGAAGTTTCCCATCATCTGCCGCCCTCTGAGATAATAAAGCCCCCACACCTGAGTCTGAGGTATCCACCTCCACAATGAATTGTCTGTGTGGATCAGGGTGGGAAAGAATGGGAGCTGAAGAGAAGCAACGTTTTGGTTCTAGGAAGGCCGTCTCTGCTGCTGAGGTCCAAGTCAATCTACGTTGAGTTGAGGTGAGCTAGGTGAGAGGCAAAGCGAATTGACTATAATTCTCAATGACCAGCTGTTAAAAATTAGCAAATCCAGGAGGAACCTCTGTAACTGTTTTCGATCTAAGGGAGTAAGCCATTCAGCCACAGCCCTGATCTTTTCAGGATCAGAACAAACCTGTCCTCTCTCAAAAATGAAGCCAAGGAAGGATACAGTGGATACGTGAAACTCGCACTTCTCAGCTTTAACGAAAAGCTGATTCTCGAACAGCCTCTGAAGTATGGCTTTTACGTGCTGTTGGTGTTGAGCCTTATCCTTGGAGGAAATGAGGATATCGTCCAAATAAACGAACACAAACATGTTTAGGACGTCTCTTAATACATAGTTTACTAGAGCTTGAAACACTGCAGGTGCATTAGTTAATCCAAAAGGCATGACCAAATATTCAAAATGGCCTAAAGGGGTCTTGTCTTCCATTCGTCCCCCTTTCTGATCCTGACCAGATGGTAGGAGTTACGAAGGTCCAACTTGGTGAAAATAATAGCATCCTGCACATCCTACACTGCACTGCACTGAGAATCTTCATCAGCATCCTGCACTTGTTCAAACATAGAGTCCATAAGGGGTAATGGGTATTTATTTTTAACTGTGATTTGGTTTAAATCCCTGAAGTCAATGCATGGCTGCAGTGTCTTGTCTTTCTTCGCTACAAAAAAGAATCCCGCCCCAACAGGAGATGTAGACGGCCGAATGATGCCAAATTTCAGACTCATCAATGTACCATCTCACAGTCTCCTTCTCAGGTCCAGACATATTATATAATCTACTTGAAGGCAATAGTGCACCCTGAAGCAGGTCTATGGGACAGTCATATGGTCTGTGAGGGGGTAATGATAGAGCTCATTGCTTGCTAAAGACCAAAGTATGGTAAACCGAGGGGATTTTAGACAGGTTGATCTCTCCTATGGTCTGTTTATCAACTACTCCAGGAGAGATGGTTGAACGTAAACATTTTCTTGAGCAGTTATCTCCCCATTTTTTAAACTCCATTTTCAGACCAGTTAATGAGTGGGTTATGTCTCTTTAGCCACAGTTAACCTAGAATAAGTTGAGATTTGGTAGGGTAAAAAAAAAAAAAAGAACTCACCCTGTTCGTGATGATTGCCAGAAACTACAAACTTAAACTTTATTGTTTTTTGTGAAATAGAAGAGATGGTCTGTCCAATGAGGGTGGCCACAGCGATAGTAGGATTAAGTGCTGTGGTAGGTAACCGTAGCTTCTCAGTCAGGTCCCTGCTGATCAGGTTCTGCTCTGTCTCAGAATGAACCAGAGCCTGGACCGGAAAATTGGTGGAGTTAATGCACAGGATAGCAGGTAAGCACAAATTCTTGCCAGGAGAAAAAGAAGAAATACTCACCACTATCCTCTGGTTTACTGGTGAGCTCTCTCTTTTAAACGTAGGTGACATGCAGCAACAATATGGCCCCTCCTACCACAGTGGAGGCACTCATTGTGGTAAATATGTTGTTTGCGCTCCTCTGGGGAGAGTCTGGTCCTCCCAATCTGCATAGGTTCTGGATCCGACGGAGCAGTTACCGGTGAAGCTCTTCCGGTTTTGGGGGATGCATGGGAACTGTAGTTCTCCAACGTAATTTCACGAAAACAATTATCAATCCTAATAGCAAGTGTGATCAGGTCATCTAGGCTTGCTGGTACCCAAAGCTGGGCACCGCTAATTAAAAAATTAATTCCACAATTTCTAAAACGCTTATTAATTTTTTTAGGTCCACAATTTCAAAAGCACAAATGTCTTATGAAAATTAGGGGAAGCTAATCTAATCCGCTATTTATATATTTATATATATATATATATATATATATATATATATATATATATATATATATATATATATATATATATATATATATATATATATATATATATATATATATATATATATATATATATATATATATATATATATATATATATATATATATATATATATTTATATATATATATATATATATATATATATATATATATATTTATATATAGCCGGCAGCGTTATCAATATTTGCACTACACTGCCAACTGAAAAGTAACAAAAATGATCCTAAAAGGATGAAATTACAAAAATCAAAGGATTTATTTAATACTTTACGTACATATATTCTATTCGGCCACGAAATTAACAAAAAATAGAATGATCTTTTAATCCCTAAAACCACGTTTAAATCTCAAATACACGGGTGTGTCGCCACCGCATTTATACATGAAAGTAACCCAAATACATAAAACTAACGACTCGCCGTCGAATGGTCGACACAAAACGCACAATAAAATACTCCGGCCACGTTAATTTGGCTTGAAACAGCTGGGTTCTCTAAGGATTTCCATTAGTAACCCAGCACAACCAACCGGCAGACACAGTTAGCGTCTATAGGTAGTCAACAGATTTAATGAAAAGTAACTAAAATACATAAAAATAACGACTCACCGTCGAATGGTCGACACAAAACACACCTTAAAATCATCCGGCCACGTTAATTTGGCTTGAAACAGCTGGGTTCTCTAAGGATTTCCATTAGTAACCCAGCACAACCAACCGGCAGACACAGTTAGCGTCTATAGGTAGTCAACAGATTTAATGAAAAGTAACTAAAATACATAAAAATAACGACTCACCGTCGAATGGTCGACACAAAACACACCTTAAAATCATCCGGCCACGTTAATTTGGCTTGAAACAGCGGGGTTCTTTAAGGATTTATGAAGACACCGAGCGCAGCCAGCTACAGAATTAGCCCCTGAGTTCAACTATGACCCGGAAGATGGAATAGTCCATTTTTAGTAGGGGGATAAAGAAATCGACCGTTTTTTTATTGCGTATATTTAATGATCGTTTTCATCGTAACTATAATTATTTTTATGTTAAATGTACATTAACAAGCATGAGCAATGTTAGTGATGTAGGTGACTGCACGGGGCGAGGCGGGGCCGGGGCCACTGCTGAAATGGGACCCCCAGGCATTTACCTACATGGTAGAGCCGAGTCTGTTCTCAGCTCTGCCCCCCCTCCCCCCTCCAACCCTCCCTCCCCCCTCCAACCCTTCCTCCTCTCTGCTCTTACGGTGGGGAAAAAGGTAAAAAACAAGCAGCATAAGAGCTTGTAAATAAGTTTATTGGTTTTTACTGATAGATAATTAGTTATTAGCGGTACTGCATTTTAAATAAAAATAGCACAAATCCGCTTATGAATTATAAAAGTTAGTCAATTCACAAAAACGCTGACAAAAAGTTTAGGTCCACTGTAAGCGGAATAGCGCTTTAGCGCTCTCTAGCGTTCATCCGCCCACCTTTGCTGGTACCTCTCTGGTGGCTATTTGGTCCTTTATTTTTTTATTTAAAGCATTAATAAATGCGCCTTTGAGTGCAACTTCACCCCCGTCAGAATCATCTGCCAAAATGCAGAAGTGGGTGGAAAATTCAGCGACGGACCTGCTTCCTTGGCATAGTCTGAACATCTTTTGAGCAACCTCCACCTGTTGTAATGGATGATCAACACACGCCGAAAATCCTTGAGAAAGGTGGCAAAAGTTAAGGACTGCATGTCACGTTTCTTGGGGTAAACACGAGCCCACTGAAGCACTTCGTCCTTAAGTACGCTAACAAAATAAGTTATGTGGGAGGCATCAGAGGTGTAGGTTAGCAGTGCACGGCTAAATGCTAAGTTACATCGTAACAAAACAAAAAAAACACCACATTTGCTGGCGTTACCTTCAATAAACTCAGAGGGACAGACATCTGGCTCCTGGAGAGTCGGAACATTCAGGGGTGCTGAAGGGGAGGTTGCCGGCTGGTGAGGAAGTTGAGAGGTCTGGACCATGGCCATGGGCAAAAGAGCAGATACCTGCTGTTTCAGGGAGAGAATCATGCCTCCGAGCTCCCGGAGGTTCTTACGTTGTTTGTTGCTGTGAAAGAATACTTTGTAAAGTTTGGTCCTGACACTCTGCATCTACAGGTAGTCCCCGACTTACGAGCGAGTTCCGTTACAACGAGTTGCTCGTAAAGCGAAAATTCGTAACTTGGAACGGCCGCCACGTGTCTCGTAAGTCCGGAATTTCGCTCGTAAGTTGGAACGGTTTTGCTAGCGCGACTACAAACACTCGTTTTTCATCGAAAAACTGCTTACGAGTGCATAAAAATGATCGGAAACGTGTGTCCACATGTTTAGCTAACGAACTGTGGTGAAAAAACACAGAAAAATTCTGTATTTTTTGCGTTTTTTCCAAAAATTCGCCAGCTCGTAAGTCCGGAACCTCGTAGGTCAGAGCGCTCGTAAGTCGGGGACTACCTGTATTCTGTGCTTGGATGGATTGCTGAATCCGTCCCTCCCCAGTCTTGCCTTGGGGGTCAGTTTGGCCGGTACATTCTGTCATATTTTTTAGAGGATTTGACCCCAAGTGGCTGACTGAGAGGAAGGAACAGAGTCAGGAGTTCCAAAATAATAAATGTTTTCATTTTGCAGGTCAAAATCCTCCAGGCTGAAAAAAAAGAAGGCAGGGACAAGGTGAGTTTACCGAATGGTCTTCAGGAAGCAACTGATCAATTCATGGTGAGGTTCTTGTTCTTGCTGCAATGTTTCTTGTAGCCCGGTCCAGAGAGAAGAGGTCCGAGTAGTCCCAAGGTTCCAGGTGATCCAAACAGTGAAGCGAAGTGAGTGTTGGTTGAGAGAGAGGAGCAGGTCATCTGAAGTAATTAATTAATTTGTCACATTAGACAATATATTCTCTGCAGGAGATCAAAAACAGTCTTCAGATGCAAAATGCTTCAAAAAGATTTAGTGGCTGGTCATACACTTTACCATAAGCATGATAATGTCCCAGCGTTGGAGGCATGTCTGGCAGAGGTTCTTATATCCAGGCTGAGTAGTCCATAGATATAAACACTAGATAAGCTGAGGAGGAGTCAGCGGCGGCGTCAAGCGGCGGCCATCTTGCCACAGACAGCAACATTAGCTGCAGCTGTGGAAACCGTATGGAGGTGAGGGATTTATACAAACAAAAATACGCTTAACTCGCTGTAATCTTGACGGATTTACAAACGGTTTATGTTTTTAAAAACGTTATTAACGTGGCTATGATTTCTTTGGTAATCAGACAGCAGTTTCGTCTTTTTTAAAAGGTTTTATTCGTGTTTTGGGTGTCACACTCATCGAGAATCTAGAATTTAAATTCTGTTTTTATTACACCAATAACTATTTTAAAACAAACTAATCTTTTGTCTAAATGACTGTCTTGATCATGACTGTATTTATTAGCAGACTAGCCTGGCCCTCGCCTTCCTGCACAGCTCCGCTCAATTCTCATTTCCCTTCACTTCAGCGAAGTGAAGGACAGGGTCTGGTTACAACCAGGCTATTAGCAGACTATTAACAAGAGCCTTTGATTAAGGGCTAGCTAGTATTCCAAATATTTCCCTCACATTCTTAGATCACTAGGAGCTCTTTGTTTTTAACTGAACTAAAGCTGCACATGATTTCCAAGCGGTTTGGTATGTTCAACACTAATTACTGCTTTGTGTTTTACAGAAATACTCTTTGACAAGATGCCTGACTTTTGTGCAGCCTATGGATGCTCCAATAGACGTAACATCAAAACAAGAAACCTTGGGATCACATTTCACCTGTAAGACTCTGTGACAGTATTATTACTTTAATTAGAATAATCATAGTTATATTTTGGATCAGTGCACATTACACGTCACGCTACACACAAAAAATGTGAGATAATATTATTGACATAATATTATACATAATATATATTTACATAATAATGACATAATATATATTTACAGCACTTTGGTTGACCTTGTTGTTGTTTTAAGTGCTCTATAAATAAAATGGTATGGTATGGTATAAGGCTTGTAAAAGTATCTTTATATAAATTATGATTATGATTCAGTGTTTCTTTTTGATACCATTTTTAATAGCTGTTTTATTGTACCAAAAGTAAATGCAAGCACACCAAAAGTATGATATATGTGTATACTTGTCATTACTATAATTCAAAGGTAAAGAAAGGAAGTGTGGAAAATAATGACCAGCTTCTTCATGTTTTTAAGGTTTCCCAAAACCAGAGAGAGGAGGCGGCAGTGGGAAGTTGCCCTGAGAAGAGAGGGTTTTGTTGCCCTGGACAGGACACTGCTCTGCAGTGATCACTTCATGTCTGAGGACTTTGATCGGACAGGGCAGACTGTCAGATTAAAAGATAGTGTTGTTCCAACACTTTTTAATTTTCCATCTCATCTTCAAAGGGTATGTACCATCGACCTACAAGATTTCAAGTTGTATAAGATTGATATGTCTATAAACTACTGTATATATAAATATGTGGTTAAATGTCACAGTTTAGTATTTCTTTCTGCAAATTTAGCAATAAACAAAGTGTTGTTCTTAGCACATTTTAGACACTCTACTTTTGTTTATTTTAGCTTGTAAAAACAAGAGGCTCAAACACCTCTAGAAGAATAGAAGACAACCTGGCAATGGACCTGTCTCAGGATAAAGCTCAGTCTGATGTTGTGAGTATTAATTGATTCACACAATTGATAAGTGAATAATTTTTTTTTTAACTGTTAAATTCCACATTAATATTATTTATATATTTGCATATTTTTGCAAAGCAATTGGAAGCCACTGCAAAGAGGCGAAAGTGCTGCAAGCGGCAGGCAACTGACCACCCGCTCAGACTTTGAGCAACTCAGTGGCAGTGGCGCTACGTGCCTTGCGGGACATGGGCTATGCAGAGTTCACGGAATGTGAAGCTACTTCAGAATTTCTTGAGGTAATACAGTAAGGGATTTGCATCATTGACCTAATTTATTTCAATATTCTTAACATTTGAGTAATTAATTGCTTTTATCCCTTTAATCCTGGTGCCATCCACATTTTATCATGTCAATGGTTTTACTTAAAGTTTTCACAATAATGTCAATTTAGCAGTTTTGAATAATCACACCAAACTGAAGATATTTCTGTATATGTGCTTTTTGTTATAAAAATCATTAACACAGACACATTTGAATTTGAGCGTCAACAACTATTAAATAATTATGGCCATCCTCAAATTCAAGAATATGCAAGTACTTTGATAAATACCTACCTCCGAAGCACCCTTCACTTCTTCTACATCTCTGATTTACAAGTTTAAAGAAGTTCAGCAATGTAATTTTAAAAATCACAGCCACAGAGAAAATGAAGAAGAATGAAATACCCAGTCATGATGATGATTTCAGTGCTTCCTGTTAATTTAGATACTTGTCTGTAGATAATGGACACGCTGTTTGACATCTTGAACAGTCGCAATCCCAGAGCCAAAGGGTTCAAAGCCCCCCTTGGTCATAGGAATTGGACAAGCACCGAGGAGTTCTTGTCAAAGGCCAGGGGTTACTTGCTCTCATTGAAGCTGGAAGATGGCACACCCCTTTATCGAACAAAGAGGTTTCTTAAAATAGTGATTGTTATATTAGTGATGCACTACAACCATTTCTACCCCACACAATGTTATTGTTAATGGGTATTGGCATATGGGTTTATTTTTTTCTTCATTACAGTAGTTGTATAAAACTACTGTAGTTATAAGTAATGATCCAAAGTAAAGTAACTACAGTATTCCCAACAGCTACACTTTACCGGTTTTAGTGCATCTCTAATGCTATCTCCTCAGTTGTTCTCACCTCTCTGCATGGAGTTCATAATATGCTCTTTTCTGTCTGCATCACGTTCATAAGATGCTCTTTTCTGGTGATGGTACTTCTTATCTTATCAGGGTGTTTTGCTACAATATATTTGCTGTATTAAAATATGTCTCTGTTCCTGCTCTTGTGTTTAGTCACCGCCACCCCCAAAAGTAAATGTTAAGATCCTAAACTCATTCTTTTTTGGGACCTGTTTGTAATTATACAATATTTGCTTTATTTGATTAAGATTCCTCTCTATCCTGGGATTTATCATCAATATTGACACATTGATGTCAATGGTTCCTGTGCTGCTTGATGAGCAGCGATATATCCTGACCTACAGGTTCAGCCAGGACCACTTGGAGCTTCTCTTTAACTCCATCAGAGCATCTGGTACAATTCATAATTATTTTTTAACACAACACTAAGTGACCGGAACTGTCAGCAACTGTATTGTTTTCAATTTGTTGATCCATGTTTTCTTTTTTTTTAGGAAAATACATTTGGTTTGTTTATTTGTTTGAAAAATCTGTGAATATGTAATATACTGTTATATATCTTGTGTCTATTTTAAGGTGGATGGAATAACAACCCTAGTGCCAGCCAGTTCAAGAACATTTTCAGAAAGCTGATGGCCCGGTGTGGTGTTAAACCAAGCATAAAAGGCAATGTGAGCGCACAGGATGAGACAGAGTCCCTACCAGTTGAACCAATGTCCTCTGCTGACCAGTTCTACCACATTGACACATCAACAAACCTGTCAGCTGTAGACATGTCCTCTGTAGAAGAAGAAGATCTTTAGTTTATTTTATAGTTATACTGTACTTTTATACTTTTTTACTTTTTATACTAGTATGCAAAAACTCAGGACAGTATTATGTTCATTAAATGTTTAGTGTTTTAGTTTTAGAGTTGGTGTAAATTTTCATACTCATTTACCACTATGCAAAAACTCAGGACAGTGTTACAGTTTTACTATTTTATGCTTATGTTTATTATTATATGTTTCAGTGTTTTAATGTTTAAATAGTTACTGTTGCACCGAGGGACTGAGAGTCTTGTCACACTATCAGATGTTTATTTCTGTTTGTTTGTTTGTTTATTTATATCTCCCGATTATTAAATCTTTTCATGTATCTAAAAAAAATAAACTACACATATTGACCAAGGTTTGTGTAATAATGTATTTAATATTACATAATATTTGCATGTGTAGGGAAAAAATTGGCATAAATTATTTTCATACCACTAATAATAATGCTATTTATGATGAAATAGTATTAAATATTTATTAGCATTGTAACATATGTCAGTTAATTTCGCTGGAAATAAACATGTATTTATAAATAGATGTAAATATAATCTTATTGTGTATATTGCTAGTGCAATACAGTGTCTATATAACGTTATTTTCATGTGAACGTCCATCTTAAGTATACCATATTATAACAACATCTCTCACATTTATAACAAACCAAACCGTTTTAAAATCGGTTGAAAATTAAGCAAGTTATGGTTATTTTAATAGTAAATGCACCATTCACATTCATGTTAAGAGTGGGCGTTCTGTCTGTGGCAAGATGGCCGCCGTCTGACGATGTCGGTCTCCATTGGCCAACAGCGGGGATGTCTTATCTAGTGTATATATCTATGGAGTAGTCCTCCAAACCAGGAACAGGTGCGGATAGGTGGCTGATTAGTATTGGCTGCAGCTGAGAGGTGAGAGAGAATGGCTGGTGGACCTAGAACTCCCCATTCCCCCATTGCAAAGCAAAATGGGGGAATGGGAACTACTTTCCAACTGTCTGTTTGTCCGTGCATGTTGTGAGCATGATAACTTGAAAAACAAGGGAGGTACCAACTTCCATAGTGGTGAGGCTGCATCTGGGCAGAAGAATGGTTCTTTTCAAAAACTGGGTTGCCAGGTCAAAACCCAATCTAGCCACCACCA
>JBBPBX010005188.1:25921-73103 GCA_038048925.1 Garcialebias charrua | reverse complement strand
AAAGTGTGTTTGTTTACCTACAAAAACAGTTGAATGTGTTTGTTTACCAACAGAAACGGCTGAAGTGTTTTTGTTTACCTACAAAAACAGCTGAAGTGTGTTTGTTTACCAACGGAAACAGCTTAAGTGTTTTTGTTTACCTACAAAAACAGCCAAAGTGTGTTTGTTTACCAACAGAAACAGCTGAAGTGTGTTTGTTTACTTATATAAAGGGCCAACATGTTTTTGTACTTTTTGTTTTTGTAAAAACAGCCAAAGTGTGTTTGATTATCAACAGAAACAGCTGAAGTGTTTTTGTTTACCCACAAAAACAGCTGAAGTGTGTTTGTTTACTTATATAAAGGGCCAAAGTGTTTTTGTACTTTTTGTTTTTGTAAAACAGCCAAAGTGTGTTTGATTATCAACAGAAACAGCTGAAGTGTTTTTGTTTACCCACAAAAACAGAAGTGTGTTTGTTTACCAACAGAAACGGCTGAAGTGTGTTTGTTTACCTACAAAAACAGTTGAAGTGTGTTTGTTTACCAACAGAAACGGCTGAAGTGTTTTTGTTTACCTACAAAAACAGCTGAAGTGTGTTTGTTTACCAACAGAAGCGGCGGAAGTCTTTTTGTTTACCTACAACAACAGCTGAAGTGTGTTTGTTTACCAACAGAAACAGCTGAAGTGTGTTTGTTTACTTATATAAAGGGCCAACATGTTTTTGTACTTTTTGTTTTTGTAAAAACAGCCAAAGTGTTTGATTATCAACAGAAACAGCTGAAGTGTTTTTGTTTACCCACAAAAACAGCTGAAGTGTGTTTGTTTACTTATATAAAGGGCCAAAGTGTTTTTGTACTTTTTGTTTTTGTAAAACAGCCAAAGTGTGTTTGATTATCAACAGAAACAGCTGAAGTGTTTTTGTTTACCCACAAAAACAGAAGTGTGTTTGTTTACCAACAGAAACGGCTGAAGTGTGTTTGTTTACCTACAAAAACAGTTGGTGTTTGTTTACCAACAGAAACGGCTGAAGTGTTTTTGTTTACCTACAAAAACAGCTGAAGTGTGTTTGTTTACCAACAGAAACGGCGGAAGTCTTTTTGTTTACCTACAACAACAGCTGAAGTGTGTTTGTTTACCAACAGAAACAGCTTAAGTGTTTTTGTTTACCTACAAAAACAGCCAAAGTGTGTTTGTTTACCAACAGAAACAGCTGAAGTGTGTTTGTTTACTTATATAAAGGGCCAACATGTTTTTGTACTTTTTGTTTTTGTAAAAACAGCCAAAGTGTGTTTGATTATCAACAGAAACAGCTGAAGTGTTTTTTTTACCCACAAAAACAGCTGAAGTGTGTTTGTTTACTTATATAAAGGGCCAAAGTGTTTTTGTACTTTTTGTTTTTGTAAAAAAGCCAATGTGTGTTTGATTATCAACAGAAACAGCTGAAGTGTTTTTGTTTACCCACAAAAACAGAAGTGTGTTTGTTTACCAACAGAAATGGCTGAAGTGTGTTTGTTTACCTACAAAAACAGTTGAAGTGTGTTTGTTTACCAACAGAAACGGCTGAAGTGTTTTTGTTTACCTACAAAAACAGCTGAAGTGTGTTTGTTTACCAACAGAAACGGCGGAAGTCTTTTTGTTTACCTACAACAACAGCTGAAGTGTGTTTGTTTACCAACAGAAACAGCTGAAGTGTTATTGTTTACCTACAAAAACAGCCAAAGTGTGTTTGTTTACCAACAGAAACAGCTGAAGTGTGTTTGTTTACTTATATAAAGGGCCAACATGTTTTTGTACTTTTTGTTTTTGTAAAAACAGCCAAAGTGTGTTTGATTATCAACAGAAACAGCTGAAGTGTTTTTGTTTACCCACAAAAACAGCTGAAGTGTGTTTGTTTACCAACAGAAACGGCGGAAGTCTTTTTGTTTACCTACAAAAACAGCTGAAGTGTGTTTGTTTACCAACAGAAACAGCTGAAGTGTGTTTGTTTACTTATATAAAGGGCCAACATGTTTTTGTACTTTTTGTTTTTGTAAAAACAGCCAAAGTGTGTTTGATTATCAACAGAAACAGCTGAAGTGTTTTTGTTTACCCACAAAAACAGCTGAAGTGTGTTTGTTTACTTATATAATGGGCCAAAGTGTTTTTGTACTTTTTGTTTTTGTAAAACAGCCAAAGTGTGTTTGATTATCAATAGAAACAGCTGAAGTGTTTTTGTTTACCCACAAAAACAGAAGTGTGTTTGTTTACCAACAGAAACGGCTGAAGTGTGTTTGTTTACCTACAAAAACAGCTGAAGTGTGTTTGTTTACCAACAGAAACGGCGGAAGTCTTTTTGTTTACCTACAAAAACAGCTGAAGTGTGTTTGTTTACCAACAGAAACAGATCACGGTAAGTGTTTTTTGTTTACCTACAAAAACAGCTGAAGTGTGTTTGTTTACCAACAGAAACAGCTGAAGTGTTTTTGTTTACCTACAAAAACAGCCAAAGTGTGTTTGTTTACCAACAGAAACAGATCACGGTAAGTGTTTTTTGTTTACCTACAAAAATAGCTGAAGTGTATTTGTTTACTAACAGAAACAGCCAAAGTGTTTTTGTTTACCAACAGAAACAGCTTAAGTTACCACTACCACTACTGCCATTACCACTACACCACGGGCGGCCGTGGTGTAGTGGTAATGGCAGTCGTCTCCCGATCGGAAAGTTGGCGGTTCGACTCCCGGGACCCGCACCATGTGTCGTTGTGTCCTTGGGCAAGACACTTAACCCTGAGTTGCTCCCGGTAGGACTGGAAAGCACCTTGCATGGTAGTCTGCCGCCACCGGTTTATGAATGTGTGTAGCATTCAATATATGTGTAGCACTTTGAGATTTTCAGTAATGAAAAGTGCGTTATAAATTGAATTAATTATTAATTATTATTATTTTTGTTAATTATTAATTATTATTATTTTTGTTTACTAACAGAAACAGCTGGTGTGTTTGTTTACTTATATAATGGCCAGTGTGTTTGTACCCACACGAACAGCCAAAGTGTGCTTGTATACAGTACCAAAAAAAAAACAGTCTAAGTGTATTTGATTATGAAGAAACAGCCAAAATGTGTTTGTTTAACAACAGAAACAGCTGAAGTGTTTTTGTTTACCTACAAAAACAGCTGAAATGTTTTTGTTTACTTATATAAAGGGCCAAAGTGGTTTTGTACTACCATAATCAGCCAAAGTGTGTTTGTTTACTAACAAAAACAGTTGAAGTGTGTTTGTTTACTTATATAAAGGACCAAAGTGTTTTTGTACTACCATAAACAGCCAAAGTGTGTTTGATTATCAACAAAAACAGCTGAAGTGTTTTTGTTTACCTACAAAAACAGCTGAAGTGTGTTTGGCCCTTTACAAAGTGGTTTTGTGCTACCATAAACAGCCAAAATGTGTTTGTTTACTAACAAAAACAGCTGAAGTGTGTTTGTTTACTTATATAAAGGGCCAAAGTGTTTTTGTACTACCATAAACAGCCAAAGTGGGTTTGATTATCAACAGCAACCGCTGAAGTGTTTTTGTTTACCTACAAAAACAGCTGAAGTGGGTTTGTTTACCAACAAAAACAGCTAAAGTGTGTTTATTTACCAACAGAAACAGCTGAAGTTCAACAGAAACAGATCACGGTAAGTGTTTTTGTTTACCTACAAAAACAGCTGAAGTGTATTTGTTTACCAACAGAAACAGCCAAAGTGTTTTTGTTTACCAACAGAAACAGCTGAAGTGTTTTTGTTTACCTACAACAACAGCAAAAGCGTGTTTGTTTATCAACAGAAACAGCTGAAGTGTTTTTGTTTACCTACAAAAACAGCCAAGGTGTGTTTGTTTACCAACATAAACAGCTGAAGTGTTTGTTTACCAACAGAAACAGCCAAAGTGTGTTTGTTTACCAACAGAAACAGCTGAAGTATTTTTGTTTACCAACAGAAACAGCTGAAGTGGTTTTTTTTACCTACAAAAACAGCCAAAGTGTGTTTGTTTACCAACATAAACAGCTGAAGTGTTTGTTTACCTATAAAAACAGCCAAAGTGTGTTTCATTATCAACAGAAACAGCTGAAGTGTGTTTGTTTACGTATATAAAACAGTGTGCTTGTACCCACATTAACAGTCAAAGTGTATTTGTTTACTTATATAAAGGGCCAAAGTGGTTTTGTACTACCATAAACAGACAAAGTGTGTTGGCTTATCAACAGAAACAGCTGAAGTGTTTTTGTTTACCTACAACAACAGCCAAAGTGTGTTTGTTTACCAACAGAAACAAATTATGGTAAGTGTTTTTGTTTACCTACAAAAACAGCTGAAGTGTATTTGTTTACCAACAGAAACAGCCAAAGTGTGTTTGTTTACCAACAGAAACAGCTGAAGTGTTTTTGTTTACCTACAACAACAGCCAAAGTGTGTTTGTTTACCAACAGAAACAGCTGAAGTGCTTTTGTTTACCTACAAAAACTGCCAAAGTATGTTTGTTTACCAACATAAACAGATTAAGTGGTTTGTTTACCTACAAAAACAGCTGAAGTGTTTGTTTACCAACAGAAACAGCCAAAGTGTGTTTGTTTACCAACAAAAACAGCGGAAGTATTTTTGTTTACCAACAGTAACAGCTGGTGTTTTTGTTTACCTATAAAAACAGCCAAAGTGTGTTTCATTATCAATAGAAAGAGCTGAAGTGTGTTTGTTTACTTATATAAAGGCCAGTGTGTTTGTACCCACATGAACAGCCAAAGTGTGCTCGTTTACCAACAAAAACAGTCAAACTGTATTTGTTTACTTATATCAAGGGCTAAAGTGGTTTTGTACTATACCATAAACAGACAAAGTGTGTTTGATTATCAACAGAAACAGCTGAAGTGTTTTTGTTTACCTACAACAACAGCCAAAGTGTGTTTGTTTACCTACAGAAACATCTGAAGTGTTTTTGTTTACCTACAAAAACAGCCAAAGTGTGTTTGTTTACCAACAGCAACAGATTAAAGATCCACTGACGTGATTTTTCTACTATTCATCAAATTGCTCAAAATATATATATATTATCATTTAAATATGTTAATTTTTGCAAACAAAATGATAAATCACTTTAATTTTGCTTTAAAAGTGATTTTGAACTTCAAGCCGTGTTTAATCATGGGAAATCCGTTTACACCTGAACGCACCATCTGTGATGTAATGTGCAGAGTGAGAGGCAGAGGGCTCCAGTCTCTTCAATAGCAGACATTTTAAAACCTGACTAATTTAGCAATCTAGGTGAAGATTTAAGCTATTTGTCTTCATTTTGGGAAGCAGAAAATAGTTTGGGTGATGGAACAAGAAACAGCAGGATCTAATTTAGATCTGATGCCGTATCAGACTTACTTTTATGTGAGCTGCTCATACCGTGACAAGCCAAGAGCTCTGCCTCAACTCTGCACATGACATCACAGATGGTGCGTTCGGGTGTAAACGGATTTCCCATGATTAAACACAGCTTGAAGTTCAAAATCACTTTTAAAGCAAAATTAAAGTGATTTATCATTTTGTTTGCAAAAACTAACATATTTAAATGATAATATATATATATTTTGAGCAATTTGATGAATAGTAGAAAAATCACGTCAGTGGATCTTTAAGTGTTTTTGTTTACCTACAAAAACAGCTGAAGTGTGTTTTTTTACCAACAGAAACAGCCAAAGTGTTTGTTTACCAACAGAAACAGCTGAAGTGTTTTTGTTTACCAACAGAAACAGCCAAAGTGTGTTTGTTTACCAACAAACAGGGACGGCTGTGGCGTAGTGGTAATGGCAGTCTTCCCCCGATCGGAAGGTTGGAGGTTCGAATCCCGAGTTCCCACACCATGTTTCCTTGTGTCCCTGGGCAAGACACTTAACCCGAGTTGCTCCCAGTAGGACTGGCTGGCGCCTTGCATGGCAGACTACTGTTGCCAATGTGTGTATGAATGGGTGGATGGCTGGAAGGCGCTATATAAGTAAGAAAAAAAAACAGAAACATCTGAAGTGTTTTTGTTCACCTATAAAAACAGCCAAAGTGTGTTTGATTATCAACAGAAACAGCTGAAGTGTTTTTGTTTACCTACAAACACAGCTGAAGTGTGTTTGTTTACTTATATAATGGCCAGTGTGTTTGTACCCACACGAACAGCCAAAGTGTGCTTGTTTACCAACAAAAACAGTCAAAGTGTATTTGTTTACGAAGAAACAGCCAAAATGTGTTTGTTTACCAACAGAAACAACTGAAGTGTTTTTATTTACCTACAAAAACAGCTGAAGTGTGTTTGGCCCTTTACAAAGTGGTTTTGTACGACCATAAACAGCCAAAATGTGTTTGTTTACCAACAGAAACAGCTGAAATGTTTTTGTTTACCTACAACAACATCTGAAGTGTTTTTGTTTACCAACAGAAACAGCTGAAGTGTTTTTGTTTACCTATGAAAACAGCTGAAGTGTTTTTGTTTACCAACAGAAACTGATGAAGTGTGTTTGTTTACCTGATCGTGACCTTCACCCTCCTCCAGCTGTAGTCTTCATCAGAAACATCAGTCTTCATTTTGCTCTGTCAGAGTTCTGTTCTGGCTCTTTACCTCTTGGTGTCTCCTCACAGAACTCCCCCTCCTGACCAACCTGTCAGCAGACCTGTGGACAGATGGTTTACATGAATGTCCCTCTGAAGACGTCTCAGACCTGTGGACAGATGGTTGACATGGATGTCCCTCTGAAGACGTCTCAGACCTGTGGACAGATGGTTGACATGGATGTCCCTCTGAAGACGTCTCAGACCTGTGGACAGATGGTTGACATGGATGTCCCTCTGAAGACGTCTCAGACCTGTGGACAGATGGTTGACATGGATGTCCCTCTGAAGACGTCTCAGACCTGTGGACAGATGGTTGACATGGATGTCCCTCTGAAGACGTCTCAGACCTGTGGACAGATGGTTGACATGGATGTCCCTCTGAAGACGGTCTCAGACCTGTGGACAGATGGTTGACATGGATGTCCCTCTGAAGACGTCTCAGACCTGTGGACAGATGGTTGACATGGATGTCCCTCTGAAGACGTCTCAGACCTGTGGACAGATGGTTGACATGGATGTCCCTCTGAAGACGTCTCAGACCTGTGGACAGATGGTTGACATGGATGTCCCTCTGAAGACGGTCTCAGACCTGTGGACAGATGGTTGACATGGATGTCCCTCTGAAGACGGTCTCAGACCTGTGGACAGATGGTTGACATGGATGTCCCTCTGAAGACGTCTCAGACCTGTGGACAGATGGTTGACATGGATGTCTCTCTGAAGACGTCTCAGACCTGTGGACAGATGGTTGACATGGATGTCCCTCTGAAGACGTCTCAGACCTGTGGACAGATGGTTGACATGGATGTCCCTCTGAAGACGTCTCAGACCTGTGGACAGATGGTTGACATGGATGTCCCTCTGAAGACGTCTCAGACCTGTGGACAGATGGTTGACATGGATGTCCCTCTGAAGACGTCTCAGACCTGTGGACAGATGGTTGACATGGATGTCCCTCTGAAGACGTCTCAGACCTGTGGACAGATGGTTGACATGGATGTCCCTCTGAAGACGTCTCAGACCTGTGGACAGATGGTTGACATGGATGTCCCTCTGAAGACGTCTCAGACCTGTGGACAGATGGTTGACATGGATGTCCCTCTGAAGACGTCTCAGACCTGTGGACAGATGGTTGACATGGATGTCCCTCTGAAGACGTCTCAGACCTGTGGACAGATGGTTGACATGGATGTCCCTCTGAAGACGTCTCAGACCTGTGGACAGATGGTTGACATGGATGTCCCTCTGAAGACGTCTCAGACCTGTGGACAGATGGTTGACATGGATGTCCCTCTGAAGACGTCTCAGACCTGTGGACAGATGGTTGACATGGATGTCCCTCTGAAGACGTCTCAGACCTGTGGACAGATGGTTGACATGGATGTCCCTCTGAAGACGTCTCAGACCTGTGGACAGATGGTTGACATGGATGTCCCTCTGAAGACGTCTCAGACCTGTGGACAGATGGTTGACATGGATGTCCCTCTGAAGACGTCTCAGACCTGTGGACAGATGGTTGACATGGATGTCCCTCTGAAGACGTCTCAGACCTGTGGACAGATGGTTGACATGGATGTCCCTCTGAAGACGGTCTCAGACCTGTGGACAGATGGTTGACATGGATGTCCCTCTGAAGACGGTCTCAGACCTGTGGACAGATGGTTGACATGGATGTCCCTCTGAAGACGTCTCAGACCTGTGGACAGATGGTTGACATGGATGTCCCTCTGAAGACGGTCTCAGACCTGTGGACAGATGGTTGACATGGATGTCCCTCTGAAGACGTCTCAGACCTGTGGACAGATGGTTGACATGGATGTCCCTCTGAAGACGTCTCAGACCTGTGGACAGATGGTTGACATGGATGTCCCTCTGAAGACGTCTCAGACCTGTGGACAGATGGTTGACATGGATGTCCCTCTGAAGACGTCTCAGACCTGTGGACAGATGGTTGACATGGATGTCCCTCTGAAGACGGTCTCAGACCTGTGGACAGATGGTTGACATGGATGTCCCTCTGAAGACGTCTCAGACCTGTGGACAGATGGTTGACATGGATGTCCCTCTGAAGACGTCTCAGACCTGTGGACAGATGGTTGACATGGATGTCCCTCTGAAGACGGTCTCAGACCTGTGGACAGATGGTTGACATGGATGTCCCTCTGAAGACGTCTCAGACCTGTGGACAGATGGTTGACATGGATGTCCCTCTGAAGACGTCTCAGACCTGTGGACAGATGGTTGACATGGATGTCCCTCTGAAGACGTCTCAGACCTGTGGACAGATGGTTGACATGGATGTCCCTCTGAAGACGTCTCAGACCTGTGGACAGATGGTTGACATGGATGTCCCTCTGAAGACGTCTCAGACCTGTGGACAGATGGTTGACATGGATGTCCCTCTGAAGACGTCTCAGACCTGTGGACAGATGGTTGACATGGATGTCCCTCTGAAGACGTCTCAGACCTGTGGACAGATGGTTGACATGGATGTCTCTCTGAAGACGTCTCAGACCTGTGGACAGATGGTTGACATGGATGTCTCTCTGAAGATGTCTCAGACCTGTGGACAGATGGTTGACATGGATGTCCCTCTGAAGACGGTCTCAGACCTGTGGACAGATGGTTGACATGGATGTCCCTCTGAAGATGTCTCAGACCTGTGGACAGATGGTTGACATGGATGTCCCTCTGAAGACGTCTCAGAGCTGTGGACAGATGGTTGACATGGATGTCCCTCTGAAGACGTCTCAGACCTGTGGACAGATGGTTGACATGGATGTCCCTCTGAAGACGTCTCAGACCTGTGGACAGATGGTTGACATGGATGTCCCTCTGAAGACGTCTCAGACCTGTGGACAGATGGTTGACATGGATGTCCCTCTGAAGACGTCTCAGACCTGTGGACAGATGGTTGACATGGATGTCCCTCTGAAGACGTCTCAGACCTGTGGACAGATGGTTGACATGGATGTCCCTCTGAAGACGTCTCAGACCTGTGGACAGATGGTTGACATGGATGTCCCTCTGAAGACGTCTCAGACCTGTGGACAGATGGTTGACATGGATGTCTCTCTGAAGACGTCTCAGACCTGTGGACAGATGGTTGACATGGATGTCCCTCTGAAGACGTCTCAGACCTGTGGACAGATGGTTGACATGGATGTCCCTCTGAAGACGTCTCAGACCTGTGGACAGATGGTTGACATGGATGTCCCTCTGAAGACGGTCTCAGACCTGTGGACAGATGGTTGACATGGATGTCCCTCTGAAGACGGTCTCAGACCTGTGGACAGATGGTTGACATGGATGTCCCTCTGAAGACGTCTCAGACCTGTGGACAGATGGTTGACATGGATGTCCCTCTGAAGACGTCTCAGACCTGTGGACAGATGGTTGACATGGATGTCCCTCTGAAGACGGTCTCAGACCTGTGGACAGATGGTTGACATGGATGTCCCTCTGAAGACGTCTCAGACCTGTGGACAGATGGTTGACATGGATGTCCCTCTGAAGACGTCTCAGACCTGTGGACAGATGGTTGACATGGATGTCCCTCTGAAGACGTCTCAGACCTGTGGACAGATGGTTGACATGGATGTCCCTCTGAAGACGTCTCAGACCTGTGGACAGATGGTTGACATGGATGTCCCTCTGAAGACGTCTCAGACCTGTGGACAGATGGTTGACATGGATGTCCCTCTGAAGACGTCTCAGACCTGTGGACAGATGGTTGACATGGATGTCCCTCTGAAGACGTCTCAGACCTGTGGACAGATGGTTGACATGGATGTCCCTCTGAAGACGTCTCAGACCTGTGGACAGATGGTTGACATGGATGTCCCTCTGAAGACGTCTCAGACCTGTGGACAGATGGTTGACATGGATGTCCCTCTGAAGACGTCTCAGACCTGTGGACAGATGGTTGACATGGATGTCCCTCTGAAGACGTCTCAGACCTGTGGACAGATGGTTGACATGGATGTCCCTCTGAAGACGTCTCAGACCTGTGGACAGATGGTTGACATGGATGTCCCTCTGAAGACGTCTCAGACCTGTGGACAGATGGTTGACATGGATGTCCCTCTGAAGACGTCTCAGACCTGTGGACAGATGGTTGACATGGATGTCCCTCTGAAGACGTCTCAGACCTGTGGACAGATGGTTGACATGGATGTCCCTCTGAAGACGTCTCAGACCTGTGGACAGATGGTTGACATGGATGTCCCTCTGAAGACGTCTCAGACCTGTGGACAGATGGTTGACATGGATGTCCCTCTGAAGACGTCTCAGACCTGTGGACAGATGGTTGACATGGATGTCCCTCTGAAGACGTCTCAGACCTGTGGACAGATGGTTGACATGGATGTCCCTCTGAAGACGTCTCAGACCTGTGGACAGATGGTTGACATGGATGTCCCTCTGAAGACGTCTCAGACCTGTGGACAGATGGTTGACATGGATGTCCCTCTGAAGACGTCTCAGACCTGTGGACAGATGGTTGACATGGATGTCCCTCTGAAGACGGTCTCAGACCTGTGGACAGATGGTTGACATGGATGTCCCTCTGAAGACGTCTCAGACCTGTGGACAGATGGTTGACATGGATGTCCCTCTGAAGACGGTCTCAGACCTGTGGACAGATGGTTGACATGGATGTCCCTCTGAAGACGGTCTCAGACCTGTGGACAGATGGTTGACATGGATGTCCCTCTGAAGACGGTCTCAGACCTGTGGACAGATGGTTGACATGGATGTCCCTCTGAAGACGGTCTCAGACCTGTGGACAGATGGTTGACATGGATGTCCCTCTGAAGACGTCTCAGACCTGTGGACAGATGGTTGACATGGATGTCCCTCTGAAGACGTCTCAGACCTGTGGACAGATGGTTGACATGGATGTCTCTCTGAAGACGTCTCAGACCTGTGGACAGATGGTTGACATGGATGTCCCTCTGAAGACGGTCTCAGACCTGTGGACAGATGGTTGACATGGATGTCCCTCTGAAGACGTCTCAGACCTGTGGACAGATGGTTGACATGGATGTCCCTCTGAAGACGGTCTCAGACCTGTGGACAGATGGTTGACATGGATGTCCCTCTGAAGACGTCTCAGACCTGTGGACAGATGGTTGACATGGATGTCCCTCTGAAGACGTCTCAGACCTGTGGACAGATGGTTGACATGGATGTCCCTCTGAAGACGGTCTCAGACCTGTGGACAGATGGTTGACATGGATGTCCCTCTGAAGACGGTCTCAGACCTGTGGACAGATGGTTGACATGGATGTCTCTCTGAAGACGTCTCAGACCTGTGGACAGATGGTGGACATGGATGTCTCTCTGAAGATGTCTCAGACCTGTGGACAGATGGTTGACATGGATGTCCCTCTGAAGACGGTCTCAGACCTGTGGACAGATGGTTGACATGGATGTCCCTCTGAAGATGTCTCAGACCTGTGGACAGATGGTTGACATGGATGTCCCTCTGAAGACATCTCAGAGCTGTGGACAGATGGTTGACATGGATGTCCCTCTGAAGACGGTCTCAGACCTGTGGACAGATGGTTGACATGGATGTCCCTCTGAAGACGTCTCAGACCTGTGGACAGATGGTTGACATGGATGTCCCTCTGAAGACGTCTCAGACCTGTGGACAGATGGTTGACATGGATGTCCCTCTGAAGACGTCTCAGACCTGTGGACAGATGGTTGACATGGATGTCCCTCTGAAGACGTCTCAGACCTGTGGACAGATGGTTGACATGGATGTCCCTCTGAAGACGTCTCAGACCTGTGGACAGATGGTTGACATGGATGTCCCTCTGAAGACGTCTCAGACCTGTGGACAGATGGTTGACATGGATGTCTCTCTGAAGATGTCTCAGACCTGTGGACAGATGGTTGACATGGATGTCCCTCTGAAGACGTCTCAGACCTGTGGACAGATGGTTGACATGGATGTCCCTCTGAAGATGTCTCAGACCTGTGGACAGATGGTTGACATGGATGTCCCTCTGAAGACGTCTCAGAGCTGTGGACAGATGGTTGACATGGATGTCCCTCTGAAGACGTCTCAGACCTGTGGACAGATGGTTGACATGGATGTCCCTCTGAAGACGTCTCAGACCTGTGGACAGATGGTTGACATGGATGTCCCTCTGAAGACGTTCTCAGACCTGTGGACAGATGGTTGACATGGATGTCCCTCTGAAGACGGTCTCAGACCTGTGGACAGATGGTTGACATGGATGTCCCTCTGAAGACGGTCTCAGACCTGTGGACAGATGGTTGACATGGATGTCCCTCTGAAGACGGTCTCAGACCTGTGGACAGATGGTTGACATGGATGTCCCTCTGAAGACGGTCTCAGACCTGTGGACAGATGGTTGACATGGATGTCTCTCTGAAGACGTCTCAGACCTGTGGACAGATGGTTGACATGGATGTCCCTCTGAAGACGGTCTCAGACCTGTGGACAGATGGTTGACATGGATGTCCCTCTGAAGATGGTCTCAGACCTGTGGACAGATGGTTGACATGGATGTCCCTCTGAAGACGTCTCAGAGCTGTGGACAGATGGTTGACATGGATGTCCCTCTGAAGACGGTCTCAGACCTGTGGACAGATGGTTGACATGGATGTCCCTCTGAAGACGTCTCAGACCTGTGGACAGATGGTTGACATGGATGTCCCTCTGAAGACGTCTCAGACCTGTGGACAGATGGTTGACATGGATGTCCCTCTGAAGACGGTCTCAGACCTGTGGACAGATGGTTGACATGGATGTCCCTCTGAAGACGTCTCAGACCTGTGGACAGATGGTTGACATGGATGTCCCTCTGAAGACGGTCTCAGACCTGTGGACAGATGGTTGACATGGATGTCTCTCTGAAGACGTCTCAGACCTGTGGACAGATGGTTGACATGGATGTCCCTCTGAAGACGTCTCAGACCTGTGGACAGATGGTTGACATGGATGTCCCTCTGAAGACGGTCTCAGACCTGTGGACAGATGGTTGACATGGATGTCCCTCTGAAGATGTCTCAGACCTGTGGACAGATGGTTGACATGGATGTCCCTCTGAAGACATCTCAGAGCTGTGGACAGATGGTTGACATGGATGTCCCTGTGAAGACGTCTCAGACCTGTGGACAGATGGTTGACATGGATGTCCCTCTGAAGACGTCTCAGACCTGTGGACAGATGGTTGACATGGATGTCCCTCTGAAGACGTCTCAGACCTGTGGACAGATGGTTGACATGGATGTCCCTCTGAAGACGTCTCAGACCTGTGGACAGATGGTTGACATGGATGTCCCTCTGAAGACGTCTCAGACCTGTGGACAGATGGTTGACATGGATGTCCCTCTGAAGACGTCTCAGACCTGTGGACAGATGGTTGACATGGATGTCCCTCTGAAGACGTCTCAGACCTGTGGACAGATGGTTGACATGGATGTCCCTCTGAAGACGTCTCAGACCTGTGGACAGATGGTTGACATGGATGTCCCTCTGAAGACGGTCTCAGACCTGTGGACAGATGGTTGACATGGATGTCCCTCTGAAGACGGTCTCAGACCTGTGGACAGATGGTTGACATGGATGTCCCTCTGAAGACGGTCTCAGACCTGTGGACAGATGGTTGACATGGATGTCCCTCTGAAGACGGTCTCAGACCTGTGGACAGATGGTTGACATGGATGTCTCTCTGAAGACGTCTCAGACCTGTGGACAGATGGTTGACATGGATGTCCCTCTGAAGACGGTCTCAGACCTGTGGACAGATGGTTGACATGGATGTCCCTCTGAAGACGGTCTCAGACCTGTGGACAGATGGTTGACATGGATGTCCCTCTGAAGACGTCTAAGACCTGTGGACAGATGGTTGACATGGATGTCCCTCTGAAGACGGTCTCAGACCTGTGGACAGATGGTTGACATGGATGTCCCTCTGAAGACGTCTCAGACCTGTGGACAGATGGTTGACATGGATGTCCCTCTGAAGACGTCTCAGACCTGTGGACAGATGGTTGACATGGATGTCCCTCTGAAGACGTCTCAGACCTGTGGACAGATGGTTGACATGGATGTCCCTCTGAAGACGGTCTCAGACCTGTGGACAGATGGTTGACATGGATGTCCCTCTGAAGACGGTCTCAGACCTGTGGACAGATGGTTGACATGGATGTCCCTCTGAAGACGTCTCAGACCTGTGGACAGATGGTTGACATGGATGTCCCTCTGAAGACGTCTCAGACCTGTGGACAGATGGTTGACATGGATGTCCCTCTGAAGACGTCTCAGACCTGTGGACAGATGGTTGACATGGATGTCTCTGAAGACGTCTCAGACCTGTGGACAGATGGTTGACATGGATGTCCCTCTGAAGACGTCTCAGACCTGTGGACAGATGGTTGACATGGATGTCCCTCTGAAGACGTCTCAGACCTGTGGACAGATGGTTGACATGGATGTCCCTCTGAAGACGTCTCAGACCTGTGGACAGATGGTTGACATGGATGTCCCTCTGAAGACGTCTCAGACCTGTGGACAGATGGTTGACATGGATGTCCCTCTGAAGACGTCTCAGACCTGTGGACAGATGGTTGACATGGATGTCCCTCTGAAGACGTCTCAGACCTGTGGACAGATGGTTGACATGGATGTCCCTCTGAAGACGGTCTCAGACCTGTGGACAGATGGTTGACATGGATGTCCCTCTGAAGACGTCTCAGACCTGTGGACAGATGGTTGACATGGATGTCCCTCTGAAGACGTCTCAGACCTGTGGACAGATGGTTGACATGGATGTCCCTCTGAAGACGGTCTCAGACCTGTGGACAGATGGTTGACATGGATGTCCCTCTGAAGACGTCTCAGACCTGTGGACAGATGGTTGACATGGATGTCCCTCTGAAGACGGTCTCAGACCTGTGGACAGATGGTTGACATGGATGTCCCTCTGAAGACGTCTCAGACCTGTGGACAGATGGTTGACATGGATGTCCCTCTGAAGACGTCTCAGACCTGTGGACAGATGGTTGACATGGATGTCCCTCTGAAGACGGTCTCAGACCTGTGGACAGATGGTTGACATGGATGTCCCTCTGAAGACGGTCTCAGACCTGTGGACAGATGGTTGACATGGATGTCCCTCTGAAGACGTCTCAGACCTGTGGACAGATGGTTGACATGGATGTCCCTCTGAAGACGTCTCAGACCTGTGGACAGATGGTTGACATGGATGTCCCTCTGAAGACGTCTCAGACCTGTGGACAGATGGTTGACATGGATGTCCCTCTGAAGACGGTCTCAGACCTGTGGACAGATGGTTGACATGGATGTCCCTCTGAAGACGGTCTCAGACCTGTGGACAGATGGTTGACATGGATGTCCCTCTGAAGACGTCTCAGACCTGTGGACAGATGGTTGACATGGATGTCCCTCTGAAGACGGTCTCAGACCTGTGGACAGATGGTTGACATGGATGTCCCTCTGAAGACGTCTCAGACCTGTGGACAGATGGTTGACATGGATGTCCCTCTGAAGACGGTCTCAGACCTGTGGACAGATGGTTGACATGGATGTCCCTCTGAAGACGGTCTCAGACCTGTGGACAGATGGTTGACATGGATGTCCCTCTGAAGACGTCTCAGACCTGTGGACAGATGGTTGACATGGATGTCCCTCTGAAGACGTCTCAGACCTGTGGACAGATGGTTGACATGGATGTCCCTCTGAAGACGGTCTCAGACCTGTGGACAGATGGTTGACATGGATGTCCCTCTGAAGACGGTCTCAGACCTGTGGACAGATGGTTGACATGGATGTCCCTCTGAAGACGTCTCAGACCTGTGGACAGATGGTTGACATGGATGTCCCTCTGAAGACGTCTCAGACCTGTGGACAGATGGTTGACATGGATGTCCCTCTGAAGACGGTCTCAGACCTGTGGACAGATGGTTGACATGGATGTCCCTCTGAAGACGTCTCAGACCTGTGGACAGATGGTTGACATGGATGTCCCTCTGAAGACGTCTCAGACCTGTGGACAGATGGTTGACATGGATGTCCCTCTGAAGACGTCTCAGACCTGTGGACAGATGGTTGACATGGATGTCCCTCTGAAGACGTCTCAGACCTGTGGACAGATGGTTGACATGGATGTCCCTCTGAAGACGTCTCAGACCTGTGGACAGATGGTTGACATGGATGTCCCTCTGAAGACGTCTCAGACCTGTGGACAGATGGTTGACATGGATGTCCCTCTGAAGACGTCTCAGACCTGTGGACAGATGGTTGACATGGATGTCCCTCTGAAGACGTCTCAGACCTGTGGACAGATGGTTGACATGGATGTCCCTCTGAAGACGTCTCAGACCTGTGGACAGATGGTTGACATGGATGTCCCTCTGAAGACGTCTCAGACCTGTGGACAGATGGTTGACATGGATGTCCCTCTGAAGACGTCTCAGACCTGTGGACAGATGGTTGACATGGATGTCCCTCTGAAGACGTCTCAGACCTGTGGACAGATGGTTGACATGGATGTCCCTCTGAAGACGGTCTCAGACCTGTGGACAGATGGTTGACATGGATGTCCCTCTGAAGACGTCTCAGACCTGTGGACAGATGGTTGACATGGATGTCCCTCTGAAGACGTCTCAGACCTGTGGACAGATGGTTGACATGGATGTCCCTCTGAAGACGGTCTCAGACCTGTGGACAGATGGTTGACATGGATGTCCCTCTGAAGACGGTCTCAGACCTGTGGACAGATGGTTGACATGGATGTCCCTCTGAAGACGTCTCAGACCTGTGGACAGATGGTTGACATGGATGTCTCTCTGAAGACGGTCTCAGACCTGTGGACAGATGGTTGACATGGATGTCCCTCTGAAGACGTCTCAGACCTGTGGACAGATGGTTGACATGGATGTCCCTCTGAAGACGTCTCAGACCTGTGGACAGATGGTTGACATGGATGTCCCTCTGAAGACGTCTCAGACCTGTGGACAGATGGTTGACATGGATGTCCCTCTGAAGACGTCTCAGACCTGTGGACAGATGGTTGACATGGATGTCCCTCTGAAGACGGTCTCAGACCTGTGGACAGATGGTTGACATGGATGTCCCTCTGAAGACGTCTCAGACCTGTGGACAGATGGTTGACATGGATGTCCCTCTGAAGACGTCTCAGACCTGTGGACAGATGGTTGACATGGATGTCCCTCTGAAGACGTCTCAGACCTGTGGACAGATGGTTGACATGGATGTCCCTCTGAAGACGTCTCAGACCTGTGGACAGATGGTTGACATGGATGTCCCTCTGAAGACGTCTCAGACCTGTGGACAGATGGTTGACATGGATGTCCCTCTGAAGACGTCTCAGACCTGTGGACAGATGGTTGACATGGATGTCCCTCTGAAGACGTCTCAGACCTGTGGACAGATGGTTGACATGGATGTCCCTCTGAAGACGTCTCAGACCTGTGGACAGATGGTTGACATGGATGTCCCTCTGAAGACGTCTCAGACCTGTGGACAGATGGTTGACATGGATGTCCCTCTGAAGACGTCTCAGACCTGTGGACAGATGGTTGACATGGATGTCCCTCTGAAGACGTCTCAGACCTGTGGACAGATGGTTGACATGGATGTCCCTCTGAAGACGGTCTCAGACCTGTGGACAGATGGTTGACATGGATGTCCCTCTGAAGACGTCTCAGACCTGTGGACAGATGGTTGACATGGATGTCCCTCTGAAGACGGTCTCAGACCTGTGGACAGATGGTTGACATGGATGTCCCTCTGAAGACGTCTCAGACCTGTGGACAGATGGTTGACATGGATGTCCCTCTGAAGACGTCTCAGACCTGTGGACAGATGGTTGACATGGATGTCCCTCTGAAGACGGTCTCAGACCTGTGGACAGATGGTTGACATGGATGTCCCTCTGAAGACGTCTCAGACCTGTGGACAGATGGTTGACATGGATGTCCCTCTGAAGACGTCTCAGACCTGTGGACAGATGGTTGACATGGATGTCCCTCTGAAGACGTCTCAGACCTGTGGACAGATGGTTGACATGGATGTCCCTCTGAAGACGTCTCAGACCTGTGGACAGATGGTTGACATGGATGTCCCTCTGAAGACGTCTCAGACCTGTGGACAGATGGTTGACATGGATGTCCCTCTGAAGACGTCTCAGACCTGTGGACAGATGGTTGACATGGATGTCCCTCTGAAGACGTCTCAGACCTGTGGACAGATGGTTGACATGGATGTCCCTCTGAAGACGTCTCAGACCTGTGGACAGATGGTTGACATGGATGTCCCTCTGAAGACGTCTCAGACCTGTGGACAGATGGTTGACATGGATGTCCCTCTGAAGACGTCTCAGACCTGTGGACAGATGGTTGACATGGATGTCCCTCTGAAGACGTCTCAGACCTGTGGACAGATGGTTGACATGGATGTCCCTCTGAAGACGTCTCAGACCTGTGGACAGATGGTTGACATGGATGTCCCTCTGAAGACGGTCTCAGACCTGTGGACAGATGGTTGACATGGATGTCCCTCTGAAGACGTCTCAGACCTGTGGACAGATGGTTGACATGGATGTCCCTCTGAAGACGTCTCAGACCTGTGGACAGATGGTTGACATGGATGTCCCTCTGAAGACGGTCTCAGACCTGTGGACAGATGGTTGACATGGATGTCCCTCTGAAGACGTCTCAGACCTGTGGACAGATGGTTGACATGGATGTCCCTCTGAAGACGTCTCAGACCTGTGGACAGATGGTTGACATGGATGTCCCTCTGAAGACGGTCTCAGACCTGTGGACAGATGGTTGACATGGATGTCCCTCTGAAGACGGTCTCAGACCTGTGGACAGATGGTTGACATGGATGTCCCTCTGAAGACGTCTCAGACCTGTGGACAGATGGTTGACATGGATGTCCCTCTGAAGACGTCTCAGACCTGTGGACAGATGGTTGACATGGATGTCCCTCTGAAGACGTCTCAGACCTGTGGACAGATGGTTGACATGGATGTCCCTCTGAAGACGGTCTCAGACCTGTGGACAGATGGTTGACATGGATGTCCCTCTGAAGACGTCTCAGACCTGTGGACAGATGGTTGACATGGATGTCCCTCTGAAGACGTCTCAGACCTGTGGACAGATGGTTGACATGGATGTCCCTCTGAAGACGGTCTCAGACCTGTGGACAGATGGTTGACATGGATGTCCCTCTGAAGACGTCTCAGACCTGTGGACAGATGGTTGACATGGATGTCCCTCTGAAGACGTCTCAGACCTGTGGACAGATGGTTGACATGGATGTCCCTCTGAAGACGGTCTCAGACCTGTGGACAGATGGTTGACATGGATGTCCCTCTGAAGACGGTCTCAGACCTGTGGACAGATGGTTGACATGGATGTCCCTCTGAAGACGTCTCAGACCTGTGGACAGATGGTTGACATGGATGTCCCTCTGAAGACGTCTCAGACCTGTGGACAGATGGTTGACATGGATGTCCCTCTGAAGACGGTCTCAGACCTGTGGACAGATGGTTGACATGGATGTCCCTCTGAAGACGTCTCAGACCTGTGGACAGATGGTTGACATGGATGTCCCTCTGAAGACGTCTCAGACCTGTGGACAGATGGTTGACATGGATGTCCCTCTGAAGACGGTCTCAGACCTGTGGACAGATGGTTGACATGGATGTCCCTCTGAAGACGTCTCAGACCTGTGGACAGATGGTTGACATGGATGTCCCTCTGAAGACGTCTCAGACCTGTGGACAGATGGTTGACATGGATGTCCCTCTGAAGACGGTCTCAGACCTGTGGACAGATGGTTGACATGGATGTCCCTCTGAAGACGTCTCAGACCTGTGGACAGATGGTTGACATGGATGTCCCTCTGAAGACGGTCTCAGACCTGTGGACAGATGGTTGACATGGATGTCCCTCTGAAGACGTCTCAGACCTGTGGACAGATGGTTGACATGGATGTCCCTCTGAAGACGTCTCAGACCTGTGGACAGATGGTTGACATGGATGTCCCTCTGAAGACGGTCTCAGACCTGTGGACAGATGGTTGACATGGATGTCCCTCTGAAGATCTCAGACCTGTGGACAGATGGTTGACATGGATGTCCCTCTGAAGACATCTCAGAGCTGTGGACAGATGGTTGACATGGATGTCCCTGAAGACGTCTCAGACCTGTGGACAGATGGTTGACATGGATGTCCCTCTGAAGACGTCTCAGACCTGTGGACAGATGGTTGACATGGATGTCCCTCTGAAGACGTCTCAGACCTGTGGACAGATGGTTGACATGGATGTCCCTCTGAAGACGTCTCAGACCTGTGGACAGATGGTTGACATGGATGTCCCTCTGAAGACGTCTCAGACCTGTGGACAGATGGTTGACATGGATGTCCCTCTGAAGACGGTCTCAGACCTGTGGACAGATGGTTGACATGGATGTCTCTCAGAAGACGTCTCAGACCTGTGGACAGATGGTTGACATGGATGTCCCTCTGAAGACGGTCTCAGACCTGTGGACAGATGGTTGACATGGATGTCCCTCTGAAGACGGTCTCAGACCTGTGGACAGATGGTTGACATGGATGTCCCTCTGAAGACGGTCTCAGACCTGTGGACAGATGGTTGACATGGATGTCCCTCTGAAGACGGTCTCAGACCTGTGGACAGATGGTTGACATGGATGTCTCTCTGAAGACGTCTCAGACCTGTGGACAGATGGTTGACATGGATGTCCCTCTGAAGACGTCTCAGACCTGTGGACAGATGGTTGACATGGATGTCCCTCTGAAGACGGTCTCAGACCTGTGGACAGATGGTTGACATGGATGTCCCTCTGAAGACGTCTCAGACCTGTGGACAGATGGTTGACATGGATGTCCCTCTGAAGACGTCTCAGACCTGTGGACAGATGGTTGACATGGATGTCCCTCTGAAGACGTCTCAGACCTGTGGACAGATGGTTGACATGGATGTCCCTCTGAAGACGTCTCAGACCTGTGGACAGATGGTTGACATGGATGTCCCTCTGAAGACGTCTCAGACCTGTGGACAGATGGTTGACATGGATGTCCCTCTGAAGACGTCTCAGACCTGTGGACAGATGGTTGACATGGATGTCCCTCTGAAGACGTCTCAGACCTGTGGACAGATGGTTGACATGGATGTCCCTCTGAAGACGTCTCAGACCTGTGGACAGATGGTTGACATGGATGTCCCTCTGAAGACGTCTCAGACCTGTGGACAGATGGTTGACATGGATGTCCCTCTGAAGACGTCTCAGACCTGTGGACAGATGGTTGACATGGATGTCCCTCTGAAGACGTCTCAGACCTGTGGACAGATGGTTGACATGGATGTCCATCTGAAGACGTCTCAGACCTGTGGACAGATGGTTGACATGGATGTCCCTCTGAAGACGTCTCAGACCTGTGGACAGATGGTTGACATGGATGTCCCTCTGAAGACGTCTCAGACCTGTGGACAGATGGTTGACATGGATGTCCCTCTGAAGACGGTCTCAGACCTGTGGACAGATGGTTGACATGGATGTCCCTCTGAAGACGTCTCAGACCTGTGGACAGATGGTTGACATGGATGTCCCTCTGAAGACGTCTCAGACCTGTGGACAGATGGTTGACATGGATGTCCCTCTGAAGACGTCTCAGACCTGTGGACAGATGGTTGACATGGATGTCCCTCTGAAGACGTCTCAGACCTGTGGACAGATGGTTGACATGGATGTCCCTCTGAAGACGGTCTCAGACCTGTGGACAGATGGTTGACATGGATGTCCCTCTGAAGACGGTCTCAGACCTGTGGACAGATGGTTGACATGGATGTCCCTCTGAAGACGTCTCAGACCTGTGGACAGATGGTTGACATGGATGTCCCTCTGAAGACGGTCTCAGACCTGTGGACAGATGGTTGACATGGATGTCCCTCTGAAGACGTCTCAGACCTGTGGACAGATGGTTGACATGGATGTCCCTCTGAAGACGGTCTCAGACCTGTGGACAGATGGTTGACATGGATGTCCCTCTGAAGACGGTCTCAGACCTGTGGACAGATGGTTGACATGGATGTCCCTCTGAAGACGGTCTCAGACCTGTGGACAGATGGTTGACATGGATGTCCCTCTGAAGACGTCTCAGACCTGTGGACAGATGGTTGACATGGATGTCCCTCTGAAGACGTCTCAGACCTGTGGACAGATGGTTGACATGGATGTCCCTCTGAAGACGTCTCAGACCTGTGGACAGATGGTTGACATGGATGTCCCTCTGAAGACGGTCTCAGACCTGTGGACAGATGGTTGACATGGATGTCCCTCTGAAGACGGTCTCAGACCTGTGGACAGATGGTTGACATGGATGTCCCTCTGAAGACGTCTCAGACCTGTGGACAGATGGTTGACATGGATGTCCCTCTGAAGACGTCTCAGACCTGTGGACAGATGGTTGACATGGATGTCCCTCTGAAGACGGTCTCAGACCTGTGGACAGATGGTTGACATGGATGTCCCTCTGAAGACGGTCTCAGACCTGTGGACAGATGGTTGACATGGATGTCCCTCTGAAGACGGTCTCAGACCTGTGGACAGATGGTTGACATGGATGTCTCTCTGAAGACGTCTCAGACCTGTGGACAGATGGTGGACATGGATGTCTCTCTGAAGATGTCTCAGACCTGTGGACAGATGGTTGACATGGATGTCCCTCTGAAGACGGTCTCAGACCTGTGGACAGATGGTTGACATGGATGTCCCTCTGAAGATGTCTCAGACCTGTGGACAGATGGTTGACATGGATGTCCCTCTGAAGACGTCTCAGACCTGTGGACAGATGGTTGACATGGATGTCCCTCTGAAGACGGTCTCAGACCTGTGGACAGATGGTTGACATGGATGTCCCTCTGAAGACGGTCTCAGACCTGTGGACAGATGGTTGACATGGATGTCCCTCTGAAGACGTCTCAGACCTGTGGACAGATGGTTGACATGGATGTCCCTCTGAAGACGTCTCAGACCTGTGGACAGATGGTTGACATGGATGTCCCTCTGAAGACGTCTCAGACCTGTGGACAGATGGTTGACATGGATGTCCCTCTGAAGACGTCTCAGACCTGTGGACAGATGGTTGACATGGATGTCCCTCTGAAGACGTCTCAGACCTGTGGACAGATGGTTGACATGGATGTCCCTCTGAAGACGGTCTCAGACCTGTGGACAGATGGTTGACATGGATGTCCCTCTGAAGACGTCTCAGACCTGTGGACAGATGGTTGACATGGATGTCCCTCTGAAGACGTCTCAGACCTGTGGACAGATGGTTGACATGGATGTCCCTCTGAAGACGTCTCAGACCTGTGGACAGATGGTTGACATGGATGTCCCTCTGAAGACGGTCTCAGACCTGTGGACAGATGGTTGACATGGATGTCCCTCTGAAGACGTCTCAGACCTGTGGACAGATGGTTGACATGGATGTCCCTCTGAAGACGGTCTCAGACCTGTGGACAGATGGTTGACATGGATGTCCCTCTGAAGACGTCTCAGACCTGTGGACAGATGGTTGACATGGATGTCCCTCTGAAGACGTCTCAGACCTGTGGACAGATGGTTGACATGGATGTCCCTCTGAAGACGGTCTCAGACCTGTGGACAGATGGTTGACATGGATGTCCCTCTGAAGACGTCTCAGACCTGTGGACAGATGGTTGACATGGATGTCCCTCTGAAGACGTCTCAGACCTGTGGACAGATGGTTGACATGGATGTCCCTCTGAAGACGGTCTCAGACCTGTGGACAGATGGTTGACATGGATGTCCCTCTGAAGACGTCTCAGACCTGTGGACAGATGGTTGACATGGATGTCCCTCTGAAGACGTCTCAGACCTGTGGACAGATGGTTGACATGGATGTCCCTCTGAAGACGTCTCAGACCTGTGGACAGATGGTTGACATGGATGTCCCTCTGAAGACGTCTCAGACCTGTGGACAGATGGTTGACATGGATGTCCCTCTGAAGACGTCTCAGACCTGTGGACAGATGGTTGACATGGATGTCCCTCTGAAGACGTCTCAGACCTGTGGACAGATGGTTGACATGGATGTCCCTCTGAAGACGTCTCAGACCTGTGGACAGATGGTTGACATGGATGTCCCTCTGAAGACGTCTCAGACCTGTGGACAGATGGTTGACATGGATGTCCCTCTGAAGACGTCTCAGACCTGTGGACAGATGGTTGACATGGATGTCCCTCAGAAGACGTCTCAGACCTGTGGACAGATGGTTGACATGGATGTCCCTCAGAAGACGTCTCAGTCCTGTGGACAGATGGTTGACATGGATGTCCCTCTGAAGACGTCTCAGTCCTGTGGACAGATGGTTGACATGGTTGTCCCTCAGAAGACGTCTCAGACCTGTGGACAGATGGTTGACATGGATGTCCCTCTGAAGACGTCTCAGACCTGTGGACAGATGGTTGACATGGTTGTCCCTCTGAAGACGTCTCAGACCTGTGGACAGATGGTTGACATGGATGTCCCTCTGAAGACGTCTCAGACCTGTGGACAGATGGTTGACATGGATGTCCCTCAGAAGACGTCTCAGACCTGTGGACAGATGGTTGACATGGATGTCCCTCAGAAGACGTCTCAGACCTGTGGACAGATGGTTGACATGGATGTCCCTCAGAAGACGTCTCAGACCTGTGGACAGATGGTTGACATGGATGTCCCTCAGAAGACGTCTCAGACCTGTGGACAGATGGTTGACATGGTTGTCCCTCAGAAGACGTCTCAGACCTGTGGACAGATGGTTGACATGGATGTCCCTCAGAAGACGGTCTCAGACCTGTGGACAGATGGTTGACATGGATGTCCCTCAGAAGACGTCTCAGTCCTGTGGACAGATGGTTGACATGGTTGTCCCTCAGAAGACGTCTCAGACCTGTGGACAGATGGTTGACATGGATGTCCCTCAGAAGACGGTCTCAGACCTGTGGACAGATGGTTGACATGGATGTCCCTCAGAAGACGTCTCAGACCTGTGGACAGATGGTTGACATGGATGTCCCTCAGAAGACGTCTCAGACCTGTGGACAGATGGTTGACATGGATGTCCCTCTGAAGACGTCTCAGACCTGTGGACAGATGGTTGACATGGATGTCCCTCAGAAGACGGTCTCAGACCTGTGGACAGATGGTTGACATGGATGTCCCTCAGAAGACGTCTCAGACCTGTGGACAGATGGTTGACATGGATGTCCCTCAGAAGACGTCTCAGACCTGTGGACAGATGGTTGACATGGATGTCCCTCAGAAGACGTCTCAGACCTGTGGACAGATGGTTGACATGGATGTCCCTCAGAAGACGTCTCAGTCCTGTGGACAGATGGTTGACATGGTTGTCCCTCAGAAGACGTCTCAGACCTGTGGACAGATGGTTGACATGGATGTCCCTCAGAAGACGTCTCAGACCTGTGGACAGATGGTTGACATGGATGTCCCTCAGAAGACGTCTCAGACCTGTGGACAGATGGTTGACATGGATGTCCCTCAGAAGACGTCTCAGTCCTGTGGACAGATGGTTGACATGGATGTCCCTCAGAAGACGTCTCAGACCTGTGGACAGATGGTTGACATGGATGTCCCTCAGAAGACGTCTCAGACCTGTGGACAGATGGTTGACATGGATGTCCCTCAGAAGACGTCTCAGACCTGTGGACAGATGGTTGACATGGATGTCCCTCAGAAGACGTCTCAGACCTGTGGACAGATGGTTGACATGGATGTCCCTCAGAAGACGTCTCAGTCCTGTGGACAGATGGTTGACATGGATGTCCCTCAGAAGACGTCTCAGTCCTGTGGACAGATGGTTGACATGGATGTCCCTCAGAAGACGTCTCAGACCTGTGGACAGATGGTTGACATGGATGTCCCTCAGAAGACGTCTCAGTCCTGTGGACAGATGGTTGACATGGATGTCCCTCAGAAGACGTCTCAGACCTGTGGACAGATGGTTGACATGGATGTCCCTCAGAAGACGTCTCAGTCCTGTGGACAGATGGTTGACATGGATGTCCCTCAGAAGACGTCTCAGACCTGTGGACAGATGGTTGA
This sequence comes from Garcialebias charrua, assembly GCA_038048925.1. Taxonomy (NCBI): domain Eukaryota; kingdom Metazoa; phylum Chordata; class Actinopteri; order Cyprinodontiformes; family Rivulidae; genus Garcialebias; species Garcialebias charrua. Next base: position 46,330 of record JBBPBX010005188.1, on the reverse strand, counting down.
CATGGATGTCCCTCAGAAGACGGTCTCAGACCTGTGGACAGATGGTTGACATGGATGTCCCTCAGAAGACGTCTCAGACCTGTGGACAGATGGTTGACATGGATGTCCCTCAGAAGACGTCTCAGTCCTGTGGACAGATGGTTGACATGGATGTCCCTCAGAAGACGTCTCAGACCTGTGGACAGATGGTTGACATGGATGTCCCTCAGAAGACGGTCTCAGTCCTGTGGACAGATGGTTGACATGGATGTCCCTCAGAAGACGTCTCAGACCTGTGGACAGATGGTTGACATGGATGTCCCTCAGAAGACGTCTCAGACCTGTGGACAGATGGTTGACATGGATGTCCCTCAGAAGACGTCTCAGTCCTGTGGACAGATGGTTGACATGGATGTCCCTCAGAAGACGTCTCAGACCTGTGGACAGATGGTTGACATGGTTGTCCCTCAGAAGACGTCTCAGTCCTGTGGACAGATGGTTGACATGGTTGTCCCTCAGAAGACGTCTCAGTCCTGTGGACAGATGGTTGACATGGTTGTCCCTCAGAAGACGTCTCAGTCCTGTGGACAGATGGTTGACATGGTTGTCCCTCAGAAGACGTCTCAGTCCTGTGGACAGATGGTTGACATGGATGTCCCTCAGAAGACGTCTCAGACCTGTGGACAGATGGTTGACATGGATGTCCCTCAGAAGACGTCTCAGTCCTGTGGACAGATGGTTGACATGGTTGTCCCTCAGAAGACGTCTCAGACCTGTGGACAGATGGTTGACATGGATGTCCCTCAGAAGACGTCTCAGACCTGTGGACAGATGGTTGACATGGATGTCCCTCAGAAGACGTCTCAGTCCTGTGGACAGATGGTTGACATGGTTGTCCCTCAGAAGACGTCTCAGACCTGTGGACAGATGGTTGACATGGATGTCCCTCAGAAGACGTCTCAGTCCTGTGGACAGATGGTTGACATGGATGTCCCTCAGAAGACGTCTCAGTCCTGTGGACAGATGGTTGACATGGATGTCCCTCAGAAGACGTCTCAGACCTGTGGACAGATGGTTGACATGGATGTCCCTCAGAAGACGTCTCAGTCCTGTGGACAGATGGTTGACATGGATGTCCCTCAGAAGACGTCTCAGACCTGTGGACAGATGGTTGACATGGATGTCCCTCAGAAGACGTCTCAGTCCTGTGGACAGATGGTTGACATGGATGTCCCTCAGAAGACGTCTCAGTCCTGTGGACAGATGGTTGACATGGATGTCCCTCAGAAGACGTCTCAGTCCTGTGGACAGATGGTTGACATGGATGTCCCTCAGAAGACGTCTCAGTCCTGTGGACAGATGGTTGACATGGTTGTCCCTCAGAAGACGTCTCAGACCTGTGGACAGATGGTTGACATGGATGTCCCTCAGAAGACGTCTCAGTCCTGTGGACAGATGGTTGACATGGTTGTCCCTCAGAAGACGTCTCAGTCCTGTGGACAGATGGTTGACATGGATGTCCCTCTGAAGACGTCTCAGTCCTGTGGACAGATGGTTGACATGGATGTCCCTCTGAAGACGTCTCAGTCCTGTGGACAGATGGTTGACATGGTTGTCCCTCTGAAGACGTCTCAGACCTGTGGACAGATGGTTGACATGGATGTCCCTCTGAAGACGTCTCAGTCCTGTGGACAGATGGTTGACATGGTTGTCCCTCTGAAGACGTCTCAGTCCTGTGGACAGATGGTTGACATGGATGTCCCTCTGAAGACGTCTCAGACCTGTGGACAGATGGTTGACATGGATGTCCCTCTGAAGACGTCTCAGACCTGTGGACAGATGGTTGACATGGATGTCCCTCAGAAGACGTCTCAGTCCTTTGGACAGATGGTTGACATGGATGTCCCTCAGAAGACGTCTCAGTCCTGTGGACAGATGGTTGACATGGATGTCCCTCAGAAGACGTCTCAGACCTGTGGACAGATGGTTGACATGGATGTCCCTCAGAAGACGTCTCAGTCCTGTGGACAGATGGTTGACATGGATGTCCCTCAGAAGACGTCTCAGTCCTGTGGACAGATGGTTGACATGGATGTCCCTCTGAAGACGTCTCAGACCTGTGGACAGATGGTTGACATGGATGTCCCTCAGAAGACGTCTCAGACCTGTGGACAGATGGTTGACATGGTTGTCCCTCAGAAGACGTCTCAGTCCTGTGGACAGATGGTTGACATGGTTGTCCCTCAGAAGACGTCTCAGACCTGTGGACAGATGGTTGACATGGTTGTCCCTCAGAAGACGTCTCAGTCCTGTGGACAGATGGTTGACATGGTTGTCCCTCAGAAGACGTCTCAGTCCTGTGGACAGATGGTTGACATGGATGTCCCTCAGAAGACGTCTCAGACCTGTGGACAGATGGTTGACATGGATGTCCCTCAGAAGACGTCTCAGACCTGTGGACAGATGGTTGACATGGATGTCCCTCAGAAGACGTCTCAGACCTGTGGACAGATGGTTGACATGGATGTCCCTCAGAAGACGTCTCAGTCCTGTGGACAGATGGTTGACATGGATGTCCCTCAGAAGACGTCTCAGACCTGTGGACAGATGGTTGACATGGATGTCCCTCAGAAGACGTCTCAGACCTGTGGACAGATGGTTGACATGGATGTCCCTCAGAAGACGTCTCAGACCTGTGGACAGATGGTTGACATGGATGTCCCTCAGAAGACGTCTCAGACCTGTGGACAGATGGTTGACATGGATGTCCCTCAGAAGACGTCTCAGTCCTGTGGACAGATGGTTGACATGGATGTCCCTCAGAAGACGTCTCAGACCTGTGGACAGATGGTTGACATGGATGTCCCTCAGAAGACGTCTCAGTCCTGTGGACAGATGGTTGACATGGATGTCCCTCAGAAGACGTCTCAGTCCTGTGGACAGATGGTTGACATGGATGTCCCTCAGAAGACGTCTCAGACCTGTGGACAGATGGTTGACATGGATGTCCCTCTGAAGACGTCTCAGACCTGTGGACAGATGGTTGACATGGATGTCCCTCTGAAGACGTCTCAGACCTGTGGACAGATGGTTGACATGGATGTCCCTCTGAAGACGTCTCAGACCTGTGGACAGATGGTTGACATGGATGTCCCTCTGAAGACGTCTCAGACCTGTGGACAGATGGTTGACATGGATGTCCCTCTGAAGACGTCTCAGACCTGTGGACAGATGGTTGACATGGATGTCCCTCTGAAGACGTCTCAGACCTGTGGACAGATGGTTGACATGGATGTCCCTCTGAAGACGTCTCAGACCTGTGGACAGATGGTTGACATGGATGTCCCTCTGAAGACGTCTCAGACCTGTGGACAGATGGTTGACATGGATGTCCCTCTGAAGACGTCTCAGACCTGTGGACAGATGGTTGACATGGATGTCCCTCTGAAGACGTCTCAGACCTGTGGACAGATGGTTGACATGGATGTCCCTCTGAAGACGTCTCAGACCTGTGGACAGATGGTTGACATGGATGTCCCTCTGAAGACGTCTCAGACCTGTGGACAGATGGTTGACATGGATGTCCCTCTGAAGACGTCTCAGACCTGTGGACAGATGGTTGACATGGATGTCCCTCTGAAGACGTCTCAGACCTGTGGACAGATGGTTGACATGGATGTCCCTCAGAAGACGTCTCAGACCTGTGGACAGATGGTTGACATGGATGTCCCTCAGAAGACGTCTCAGTCCTGTGGACAGATGGTTGACATGGATGTCCCTCTGAAGACGTCTCAGACCTGTGGACAGATGGTTGACATGGATGTCCCTCTGAAGACGTCTCAGACCTGTGGACAGATGGTTGACATGGATGTCCCTCTGAAGACGTCTCAGACCTGTGGACAGATGGTTGACATGGATGTCCCTCTGAAGACGGTCTCAGACCTGTGGACAGATGGTTGACATGGATGTCCCTCTGAAGACGTCTCAGACCTGTGGACAGATGGTTGACATGGATGTCCCTCTGAAGACGTCTCAGACCTGTGGACAGATGGTTGACATGGATGTCCCTCTGAAGACGTCTCAGACCTGTGGACAGATGGTTGACATGGATGTCCCTCTGAAGACGTCTCAGACCTGTGGACAGATGGTTGACATGGATGTCCCTCTGAAGACGTCTCAGACCTGTGGACAGATGGTTGACATGGATGTCCCTCAGAAGACGTCTCAGTCCTGTGGACAGATGGTTGACATGGATGTCCCTCAGAAGACGTCTCAGTCCTGTGGACAGATGGTTGACATGGATGTCCCTCAGAAGACGTCTCAGACCTGTGGACAGATGGTTGACATGGATGTCCCTCAGAAGACGTCTCAGACCTGTGGACAGATGGTTGACATGGATGTCCCTCAGAAGACGTCTCAGACCTGTGGACAGATGGTTGACATGGATGTCCCTCTGAAGACGTCTCAGACCTGTGGACAGATGGTTGACATGGATGTCCCTCTGAAGACGTCTCAGACCTGTGGACAGATGGTTGACATGGATGTCCCTCTGAAGACGTCTCAGACCTGTGGACAGATGGTTGACATGGATGTCCCTCTGAAGACGTCTCAGACCTGTGGACAGATGGTTGACATGGATGTCCCTCTGAAGACGGTCTCAGACCTGTGGACAGATGGTTGACATGGATGTCCCTCTGAAGACGTCTCAGACCTGTGGACAGATGGTTGACATGGATGTCCCTCAGAAGACGGTCTCAGACCTGTGGACAGATGGTTGACATGGTTGTCCCTCTGAAGACGGTCTCAGGTTTGGTCCTGCATGGAGTCTGCATGTTCTCCAGGTGAACCCGAGCACAGAGTCATGGCCTTTTCTGTGGCGACCTTCTTGATCTGGATTGACTCCAGACGTTAGCGAGATGAAGATCCAGTAATTCTGAGAGTTTCATCAAAATCCATCCATCATCCAACCCTGATCCATCCATCCTTCCATCCATCCATCTATCCATCCATCCATCCATCCAATAGCTGCTGAGTTAAAATAGAAACATCTGAATTAAAATAAGAATAAAGAACTAATGTATTCTGGCCTGTCAGTCACAGATCACTGCAGTTCCATCCATCCATCCATCCATCCATCCATCCATCCATCTATCCATCCATCCATCCATCCAATAGCTGCTGAGTTAAAATAGAAACATCTGAATTAAAATAAGAATAAAGAACTAATGTATTCTGGCCTGTCAGTCACAGATCACTGCAGTTCCATCCATCCATCCATCCATCCATCCATCCATCCATCCATCCATCCATCCATCCATGAACAAAACAAAACAAAACAACCTGAGCTTCAGTTTTTCTGTAGAAACCGCCGACCTCAAAACTCTGAGTCGTATAAAAATAAAACTCTGCTGCATTCAGGGCTCAATGTGCTTCTTTTAAGGCCTGATGTGCTACATTCAGGGCCTAAAATGTTGGGCCCTGTGTGCTGAATTCAAGGCCCAAAGTGGTGCATTCAGGGCTCAAGATGCTTCTTTTAGGGCCGCTGCATTCAGGGCCCAGTGTGCTGCTTTCAGGGCCCGGCATGCTTCATTCGAGGCCTAATGTGCTGCATTCATGGCCCAAAGTGGTGCATTCAGTGCTCGATGCAGTTTTTTTTATGGGCCCAATGTACTGCGTTCAGGGCCCAGTGTGCTGCGTTCAGGGCCCAGTGTGCTGCTTTCAGGGCCCAATGTGCTCCGCCTCTTGTTCCTCCCAACCCTCCGCATCACGCCTCAGTGGGCACTCTCAAAGGGAGACGTGCACGTGAGCGGTCTGTTTGCTCGTGCACGTTTTCAGAACACGGGGCCTGGTTCACGGTGCGTTCACTGGCAGGAATTTTAATGAGAGGGTTGAACGTTCGTGACTGGAAGAGAAGGGACACTAAAGCTCCTGGAGGAGCAAGAGGAAGAGGAGAAAGAGAAGGAGAGGAGGAGGTGCAGGAGGAAGAGGAGAGGAGGCGGAAGAACAAGAAGAGTAGCAAGAGAACGAAGTAAAAGATGAGGAGGAGGAGGAACAGGAAAAGGTAGCAAAGGAAGAGAAGATGGAGGAGAAAGAAGAAAAGTAGGAGGAGGAGGAGCAACAGGAGGAGGAGGAAAAGGTGTAGGTAGACGAGGAAGTTAATCACACTTTCTCTTTTTCTCCATTCTCAGTCAGTGAGGTAAATACTGTACAGTACTGTAAACTGTTAAAAGATCTTGATCCTAAAAAATCTGCAGGTCCAGATGAACTTCCACCTTATTTCTTAAGGCTGACTGTTCATATCATCACAGTCCCTGTGACCCACATCTTTAATCTGTCTACTGTATAAGACAAAACTCCATTCCGGATGCTTGGAAAACAGCCTTTGCTCTTCCTTTGCTGAAGGGAGGTGACCCCACCTCACTGAACAATTATCGACCGATCTCTAAACTCTGCATTTTAGCCAAGGTTCAAGAAAAACTGATAATCAAAAATTATCTGGACTCATTTAACATCTTCTCCATCAATCTGGTTTCAGGAAACAACACAGCACAACGACTGCTTCTCTGAAGGTTCTTAATGACGTTGTTGAAGCATTGGATGCTAAGGATTATTGTACTGCACTTTTCTTAGACCTGTCTAAAGCTTTTGACACTGTGGATCATAACATCCTGTGTCATATGCTCTCAGAAATTGGTTTCTCTGATCACACCATTGGTTGGTTTTCAAATTATCTTTCCGATCGGAGGCAATGTGTTCAACATAACGGTACTTCTTCCAGTTATTTAACAGTCAACAATGGTGTACCACAAGGCTCAGTTTTAGGACCAACCCTCTTTACAATCTACATAGCTAATGTAGGTCAGAGCATCCCTGATGCATCCTTACATTTCTATGCTGATGACACAGTTGTTTACTGCCGAGCTAAAACAGTAGCTAAGGCTTTCCAGTTTCTGCAATCCGCTTTTGACACCATCCAGTCAGATCTGTTCCGTCTCAAACTTGTCCTAAATGTTGATAAAACCAAAGGGATGATTTTTTTCAAATAGGAAGCTGGTCCCAGCAGTTTTTCCTCTGATTTTATCCTCAAATGGTGTCCCTATTGAGTTTGTTGATTCCTATAAATGTTTGGGTATCCTGGTCGATTCACATCACTCTTTTCAAGTCCAAAAGTCAAAGTCAACTTTATTGTCAAAACTGCAATATGTACAAGACATACACAGGATTGAAATTGCATTTCTCTCAGTCCCTCGGTGCAACAGTAACCATTTAAACACTAAAACACTAAAAACACTAAAACATTTAATAAACAAAAGCATAAAATGAAATAATAAAAGTGTAATACTGTCCTGAGTTTTTGCATAGTAGTTTTTGCATAGTAGTATAAAAGTATGAAAAGTTACACCAACACTAAAACACTCAACGAAGCGCACCGGACCAGGAGAAGCGGCTTGCCCCTTCGACACGCATGCGGTGGGATACACTATGGACTCGTGGAGCGAGTGGAAGCCAATGTGTCTGACCGTTCTTTCTGTCAAAGGCGTTGAAGATTTGTGGATTATTGGCATATTGGTGGCAGCGGCTCTGCTTTTTGGGATTGGCTGAGGTTTCTGCTACTGGAAGCTGAGGGAGACTGCCACGGCGATCAACGCGCTGGCGAGACTTCCTGCTCAACAAGATTCTCTGATCCGGGCTATGACCTCAACGACCCAGCTGTTGTACGAACTGAACCGCACGATGGGAACAGCGGCGGACCTGCGGTGCGTTTTGGGACTCGTTTACAGCCGACCCATCAGGGCACAGATGGGGATTTGTAGCCCGAAACCTCACATGATTTGGCGATTTGGACCAGATAGCACCTGGAATTCAAGGCTGCAGTCAAAAGTACACTGTAGCCTGGCCTGAAAATAAATAAAGCGACTAATCTAATCGGGACTCTGTGCAACCTTGAAAGAAGGCTGACTGGAAACTTCTCCTGGAGTGAAGGCTGTTGAGAACTCGCTGCCCCCCCTCTCCCCAGAAGTCTCTGTGTGCATTCAGATGGAGCCGAGCTGAGGCCATCTACAGACTGTGCTTATTTGAAATGATTACTCACGGACTAATCTCCCTGCTTGCCATGAAATGCAACATGTCTTGTCTCTATTCGTGCTTAAGCTGGTAGAGTTTTTTCGACTTTATCATAGAGTGTCCTAAGACAATTTGTGATAGATTCTTTTTTGAATACCAATGATTACCCGACTGTATGTTCCTTTTTCCATATCTGATTGTTGGTGGTGCGGTTTTATACTGCTGCGGCTTCCGTGCGTACGTCCCTCTTCGAATGGTGCGCGCGCCAATTGCAAAACTTTGTACCTTGGTGAAAATGTGCCAATAAATATATATTCTATTCTATTCTATTCTAAACATTTAATAAACATCAGCATAAAATTAAATAGTAAAAGTGTAATATTGTCCTGAGTTTTTTGCATAGTAGTATAAAAGTGTAAAAAGTATATCTATAAAATAAAATGAAGGTTCTGGCATTGACATTTGTAAAAGAGTGACAAAGCAGCATATGAAGTTAATGTACACAGTATATGTATGAGGTAGTTGATATTGGTATAGAGGTAAAGTGGCATACGGTATGCAATAAGGCTAGTAAAAAGAATATATATATCAGCAGTAGTGTAGATATAAAAAGTAGTGTAAATGTAAACAGTAGTAATAAATGTAAACAGTAGTAATAAATGTAAACAGTAGTAATAAATGTAAACAGTGAATGTAAACAGTAGTATGACTATAGGCAGTAATGTAATACAAGCATTAGTGCAAATATGAGAAATAGTGCAAACTTTTAAGCTCCACGTGGAAAACCTAGTAAAGAAACTGAAAGTTAAACTGGGTTTCTTTTTCAGAAACAGATCATGTCTAACACTGAATGTTAGGAAACATCTTGTATCTGTGACTTATCTTCCCTCCATTGATTACGGTGACATTATCTACATGAATGCTCCTACAAGCACCCTGCAGATGTTGGATGTTGTCTATCATGGTGCACTAAGATTCATAACTGGCTGTGATTATCGTACCCACCACTGCACCCTGTATTCACTGGTTAACTGGACATCATTAACCTCACGCAGACTCTTCCACTGGTACATTTTCATCTTTAAATCACTTCTTGGTCTGCTGCCCTCATACATCTCCTCCTACATGTCTTTGCGTGAGTGCAGCTACAGCGTGCACTCTCAGGACATGATCACCTGCAGTGTTCCGTCAGTGAGGACTGAACTTGGAAAAAGGGCCTTCTCCTATTCTGCTCCTGCTTCATGGAATATCTTACAAAAAGACCTGAAGTTCTCGGCCTTGACCTCCCTAAATGGTTTTGAGAATCTGTTGGAATCCTGGCGGGAACCAATGCAGACATGTTCTTGTTTTTGATTTCATACATCTATCTTATAATGTTTTGCTATAGTTTTTGATACTTTGTTAAAAAAAAATAATTATGTATTTCTCTTATGTTTTTCTATTGTTTATTGTTTAAGGAAATTCTACCATTGCTGTTCATCATTCTTTAGTTTGTAGCAGGTCGCTCTTGTAAATGAGTCCACGAGGCTCAATGAGATTTATCTGACTAAATAAAGGTTGAATGAATGAATGAATGAATGAATGAGGAGGAACATGAGGAAAGAAGAGGAGGTAAAGAAGGAGGAGGAAGAGGAGGACCTCCAACATTGAACCAGTCTCCTCACATCAGATTGATGCTGCGTCTCTGTGAGTTCTGAGACTTTGTCCCAGACGAAGACACATGATGAAGACACCCAGTGGAGACAGACATGTTTCAGGTGTTCTGTCCTCAGGTGTCCAACGGTTCGGGCCGTCCTGGGGACAGGTCAGCTGGGCCGATCCAGAACCTGTCCCCTCGTCTTAGTCAGCCTTTGGAACATGTGCAGGATGTGGTTTGACTTGGTCTTTTTGAAAAATGCTCAAACATTCATGAACAATGTGGTCCTTGAACACAACACGTTGCTGATCCTAGACCAGACCCAGGCTTTTGGGCTTGTGTCTGATTCCAGTCTAGATCTGGAGTCCTGACCAGTCTGATCCAGGTTCCTGTTCTGACCCAGAAGGACCTCATAGACCACGACCCCACCCCTGGACCGGGTTCACATCAGAACCTTGGACCATTGAACCTGATGGAGGCCTCTAAAGTAACCCCTGGTCCATGGGTTCATCGTGTGTGTGTGTGTGTGTGTGCGTGTGCGTGTGCGTGTGTGTATGTGTGTGTGTGAATATCATCTTTAAAGCCTTTATGACCCAGATTCCTTCACTTGTTTGTTTATGTTTATGTTTATTAAATTTGTTCATTTTTTTACAAAAGAAATACAATACAAGACAATCCCATCAACGACACGTACACAATGTAAAAAAATGAAAGGTAGCAGAAAGAAGAATAAATCTTATTATATCTGCCCCTTTTTTCAAACAATCAGATTAAACAATAATAATCTTTCACCAGCAGTACAAAATGACTAACTCTTTCTAATTTTCTAATACTAATACATAACTAATAATTGATACAATACACATTATGCTAATTCATATATATTTTTTCAACAAATTCCTTTTGATCATTTTCTTAAATGTAAACAGTGACTTGGCATTTTTAACTACATTCTCCAAGCCATTCCATAATCTAATTCCCTGGATTGAGGTAGAACGTCCCTTCAAACTAGTTCTGAATTGTGGTTTTACAAACATCTCTGTCCCCTTAAGATTATAACAACTTTGTCTTTTAACAAAATTCATTTGGATATTTAAAGGTAAATCGTTATTTTGAGCCCTATACATAATTGATAAAATATTATAATCAACCAAATCATGGAATTTCAATAATTTCAGTTGATAAAATAATGTACTGGATGGATGACAGTAATGTTTTCTAGTGATAATTCTTACAGCTCTTTTCTGTAATACAAAAATAGGCTTTGTGATTGTTTTACACGCTTTCCCCCAAACATCAATACAATAGATTAAGTGTGGAACAATGATTGTGTTATACAACAAATACAGAGCTTTATCATTCAATAGGTCTCTGACTTTGTACAGTACTGCAATCGATTTAGCTATTTTTATTCTTACAGAATTTATGTGTTGTTTCCATGTCAGTTTGTCATCAATAATAACACCCAAAAACTTCACCTCACTCACTCTACAAATCTCAACACCCTCAATTTTGAGTGGAACGTCAACAGTTTTCTTTTTATTACTGAATATCATGTAATTAGTTTTTTCTAGATTTAATGATAATTTATTGATTTTAAACCAAGTTTGTATTTTGGTAAATTCTGTCTTTATCAATTCCAACATTTGTTCTATATCTTCACCTAAACAGAAAAATGTGGTATCATCAGCAAAAAGTATACATTTAAGGAGTCCTGACACATTTACCAAGTCATTCACATATAAAATAAATAGCTTTGGTCCAAGCACAGAGCCCTGGGGAACTCCACATGTGATATTACAGAGGTCAGATCTTACATCATTTATTTGTACAAATTGTTTCCTATCTTTCAAAGCTAGATACCCACTGTAATGCTGGTCCTCTAATACCATATTCACTTCGGTGATCAATGACTTCTGACCGTGAAGGATGTCATTAAGCCGGACTTTCAAAATAAAACTAAACTAAAAACATCAACTCACACGCACACGCTCATTTTCCATAGCTCCGACAGAAGGAAGCTTTCATTCATAAATTCTCTGTGTCGCTCAGAGGAGCTGCAACAAGAATGTCTTAGGAGCTGCTGCCCCCTGCTGGTCAACTCAGGTATTGATCATTATTAATGGATCAACATGTGAAGTCCATCTGACAGAACCTGATCCTGATCCACAACTGATCCAGACCTGATGCAGACCATACTCTGTCCTGATCTTGTTCTGATCCGGACCTGATCCATTTCTCAGTTCTTCATGTTCTCCTTCCAAACAGCCCTTCTAAAGTAGTTCTGGACCCACAGTTCTCCCATTTTTATGTATTTTTATGTATTTTTATGTATTTTTATGTATTTTTTTTTTCAGTTTGTCTTCAGTCTTTGGCTGTTTTTCTCCCTCTCACAGTTCTTGTAGCGGAACATTTTCAGAGGCTCCTGTTAACTTTGACCTTTGACCTTGTTCACACAGACCAAAAGCTGCTGATGTTCACATCTGTTTTATTTATGAAGCACATTTAAAAAACAACCAAGGCTGTCCAAAGTTGGTTACATGAACAACATAAACTATGAAACAAGTTCTAGATTAAATGGACAATAAAGGGCAACCGTAGCTCTTAAACGCATACGCTCTGTTTAAATGAAATAAAAAAAAATGTTTAGTGTTAAATGTTTAGCTCCAACAAGCTGATTCTCAAAGAGCTGACAGCAGAAAACTTTAGCTTTAAACAAAGTTTCCCCCTGAGCTGCAGCCGGCGCCACCATCCCTCTGCAAACCCAATAAATCCACAGCACGGTCATGAACTCAGCGATAAATCCACACTTAAAAATAAATCCTGTCCTCTCTGAATAAATGATTCTAACTTGTTTTATGCTGCTGAATGTCTGAAGTTCTCACAAGAAATATGAATTATTTAAAGTTTAATGACCGTAACTTTTTCTTATCTTGTCTCTCTCAGAAAGAAGGCTCAAAATGTTCCCTGGTCATAATCTTTTGGATGTCAAAGCTGTGTATTCCACTGATCAAACAATAAATGGTGTAAACAAAACTCAAGTTTCAGACCCGGTTCAGTGCAGCTTTAATGAGTGAAGATGATTTCTGGTGTGGAACAGAATATTTCCTGGAGTTTTAAAACTGAAAATTTATTAGTTTTTGTTTTTTCATTCTGGGATTAAAACATTTTAAAAAAATATACAGTATATATATTTTATTTTATTTTTGTTTATGTTCTCAAACATCGTCTGAGGAAACAAACAAGTTGTTTGCCACAAATTCAAGTGAAAATTTAGCATCATAGGTTCTTTTAATGTCTGAGAGAGACTTATTTTTATTTAAATTTAATAAAATCATGCTAACTTCCTGTGGACCCACCTGCAGGAGGGGCCGAGTTGGGTGCATGATGCCGTGGGCAGTGGCAGAAGGTGGGGGCCTTGATGCTCTGACCCTGACTTACCAAAGCTGGTTCTTGGGATATGGACTGTGACCTCTATCAGGGGCGGCCGGCCAATAGGGGGCGCTAGGGCGCCGCCTCACTGGAACTTATGGACCATTTTACATTGAAGACTTAATTTTTTTAAATAAAAATGAAATAATAAAATAAAAATATTTCGAAATATATGCATTCATATACCCTGTATGTTTTTAGTTGTGTAGGATAAATATTTTATACATATTTGAACTTGGGAATTTTTTTTTCATTTTGGAGAAATAACCCCCTCTGGTGGACATTTCAGGAACCGCCACTGACCTCTATGGTGTGGAAGGAGCCTGAGCTTGTGAGGTACCAACTAGATACAGTTGGGCTCACCTCGACGCACAGCATGGGCTCTAGAACCAATCTCCTTGAGAGGAGCTGGACTTATTCCACTCTGGAGTTGCCCGTGGTGAGAGGCGTCCAGCTGGTGTGGGTCTACTCTTAGATCCCCGACTTGGTGCCTGTGTGTTGGAGTTTTCCCCGGTGGATGAGAGGGTAGCTTCCCTGCGCCTTTGCATGGGGGACGGACTCTGACTGTTTTTGCTTGCACACCAAATGGCAGTTCACAGTATCCAGCCTTCTTGGAGGCCTAAGTAGGGGTGCTAGAAGGTGCACCATGGAGACTCCATTATTCTGCTGGAAGACTTCATTGTCCATGTGTGACCTGGAGCGGCGTGACTGGGAGGAACGCCCTCTCTGATCTGAACCTGAGCAGTGTTGTGTTGTTAGACTTCTGTGCTAGACATAGTTTGTCCATCTCAAACACCATGTTTGAACATAAGGGTGTCCATAAGTGCGCTTGGCACCAGGACCCACAAATCAGACGACCTGACAATGAAGTCAATCATCGATCTACGACCTAGGTCGTAGATCGATGATTGACTTCATCGTCCTGTCGTCTGATTTGTGGCCGTTTGTGTTGGACACTCGGGTGAAGAGAGGAGCTGAGCTGTCAACTGATCACCACCTGCCTGGTAGTGAGTTGGATGAGATGGTCGGGGAAGGTGCCAAACAGACCCGGTAGACCCAGACGTGTAGTGAGGTTTTGCTGGGAACACCTGGTAGAAGAACCTGTCAGAAAGATCTTCAACTGGCACCTCTGGGAGAGCTTTAACTGCATCCCAGCTGAGGTGGGGGCCATTGAGTCTGAGTGGGCCGTGTTCTGCGCTTCACTTGTTGAGGTGGCTGTGTTGAGCTTTGGCCACAAGGCTGTTGGCGCTTCTCGTGGTGGCCACCCTCAAACTCAGTGGTGGACACCTTGGGTTAGGGATGCTGTCGAGCTGAAGGAGGAGTCCTATCGGGCCTTGTTGGCTGTTGGGACTCCGGAGGCAACTGAGGAGTACTGGATGGCCAAACGGTCTGTAACCTTGGAGGGGAGAAGTTTGGTGAGACCCTTGATAACGACTCTCAATTGGCTCCGAGGAGATTCTGGCAAACCATCAGACAGCTGAGGAGGGAAAGCAGCACTTCACTGACACTGTGTTCAGTGAAAGTGGAGTGCTTTTGACCTCCACCAGTGATGCCGTTGGGAGGTAGAAGGAATACTTCTATACTTCTCAGACCTTCTCAATCCCACACATTTCTATTGTTATTTCACTTTTGACTCCAGTGCGCCCCCTACATATTTCAAACTGTTATGTCAATGATAGACCATATTATCTGTTCCAGATCTATTGTGCGTCATCTGTGGGCACTTCTAAACACATCGATATACAGTACTGTAGTTGTATATATTTTGACTCCAGTGCGCCCCCTACATTACTCAAACAGATACAGATCAGTGATACATCAAACGATCTGCACCAGATTTATTGTGCTTCATCAGTGAGCACTTTTGGACACATTGGTATTGTGGTTGGAAATTTGACTCCAGTGCGCCCCCTATCTCAGTGATACATAATCCCATCTGCACCAGATTTTTGTACTACATCAATGAGCACTTCGAGCTAAATTGGTATTGTGGATCCATGACATCACTTAAGCCCCTCCCATGGAGGAAGCTGAGTTGGCAGACTTTTGGGTTGGTCTGTCCATAACTGTGGCTGAGGTCACCGGGGTAGTTAAAAAGCTCCACGACAGCAGGGTGGACAGGCTCCACGACTCAGGGGGTGGATGAGATTCACCCTGATTTCTTTAAGGCTCTGGATGTTGTGGGGCTGTCTTGGTTGACACATATATAGTGCTTTGGGGCCCCTAGTGGGCTGGAAAGCGCTATATAAGTAAGCTCCATTTACCATCTCTGCCACATCGCGTGAACATCGGGGGAAGTGCCACTGGACTTGCAGACTGGGGTGGTGGTTCCCCTCTCAGGGGGACTGGAGGGTGTGCTCTAATTATAGGGACATCACTCTCCTTAGCCTCCCTTGTAAGGTCTATTCAGGGGTACTGGGGAAGTGAGTCAGATTGTTGGTCGAACCTCAGATGCAGGAGGAACACGAGTTCCAGCCTGGCCGTGGAACACTGGACCAGATCTTTCCCTTCACTAGTGTCCTCGAGGGGTCATGGGAGTTTGTCCATCCAGTCTATGTGTTTTGTGGACTCGGAGAAGGCATTCATTCATGTTCCTTGGGTACAAAGTTGGGGGTGCTCCATGAATATGAGATTGGGGGCCCATTGCTACTGGCTGTTCAGTTCCTATACAAGCAGTGCAAGAGTTAGGTTCACATTTCCGGTAGTAAGTCGGACCCCTTCAGAGTGGGAGTTGGACTCAACCAAGGCTGCTCGTTGTCACAGACTCCGTTCATAACATTTTTGGACAGAATTTCTTGGTGCAGCCAGGGGACAGAGAGAGACTCTGGTTCGGTGGCCTCAGGATTCATCTCTGCTTTTTTCAGATGCCGTGGTCCTGTTGGCGTCATCGTGCCGTGATCTTCAGCTCTCACTGGAGCAGTTCAGAGCAGAGTGTGAAGCGGCTGGGATGAGAATCAGCACCTCCAAATCTGAGGCCATGGTCCTCAGTTGGAAAAATGTGAAGTGCTCTCTTCGGGTTGAGGGTGAGGTTCTGCCTCAAGTGGAGGCGTTCAAGTATCTCAGGGTTTCGTTCATGAGTGAGGGAAGAATGGAGCGCAGACTGACAGATAGATTTGTGCAGCGCCTGCAATATTGTGGACTCTGTGCCGGTCTGTTGTGGTGAAGAGGGAGCTGAGCTGTAAGGAGAAGCTCTCTGTTAACCGACCAGTCTACGTTCCTACCCTCACCTGTGGTCACAAACTTTGGGTAGTGAACAAAAGAACAAGATCGCAAATGCAAGCGGTTGAAATGAATTTCCTCTGCAGGGTAGCTGGACTCTCTCTTAGTGATATGGTGAGAAGTTCAGTTATCAGGAGAGACTTTGAGTAGAATCTTTGTAGTCTAGTAGAGTACGGTAGTTGAACTCTTGTAAATGAGTCCTTGTGGCTCAATGAAACTGTATAAATAAAGGTTGAATGAAAAAAGTAGAACCGCTGGTCCTCCACATTGAGAGGAGCCAGTTGAGGTGGTTCAGGCATCTGGTAAGGATGCTTCCTGGGAGGTGCTTTGGACATGTCTGACTAGGAGACACTGGGGAAGACCCAGGACACGCTGGAGACTACGTCTTCTCAGTTGGCCTGCTCCTTGGGGTCCTTCCAGAAGAGCTGCAAGAGGTGGCTGTGGAAAGAGATATCTGGACCTCCCTGCTCAAGCTGCTGCCCCCGAGACCTGAGTCTGGAATAATGGATGGAAGATCATATTAAGCACACTCTTAGAAAAAAGGGTTCCTAATTGTACCTTTGGGGGTACACAGACTCGTCACAGTGGTCACCAGAACGCTGTTGATCTTGTGGGCTCGCGCAGAGTTCTGAACAGATTCATCTTGTCTCTCTGGTTCTGTGCGGTTCTGCAACATAAATTACCCGACTCTTTAAGAGGAACCCTTAAAAGGTAAAAAAAAAAAAAAAAAGACTTCAGCAGGAAGTGTTCGGGTGCTCATTTCTTATCACGTTGAACTTGAAACTATAAAGACGTAGATGATGTTCCATTCATATGCATTTATTTAAATTCTTCTGCAAACACAAATATCAGAGAAGCAAATACAGGTTGTCCCCGACTTACGGCGGTCTCTACTTACGGCGATTCGACTTTACGAACGCGTCCCATTGAAAAGCATTGCTTCTAGTTACGCCGTTTATGCACTTATGGGCCTTTACATTTATAGGAGGGGAGGGGGGAGAGTACTCGTGGAGGGAGGGGGAGTAGCTTCAGTGGAATCACCGCATGGTTTGGGGCAGACCGGAGCAGAAAGAGCAGAGGAAGTTAGGAGCTGTGGACCGAGTGAAGCAGGAAGCTGCAGAACTTGGAGGTGCAACGAGCTAACATGCTAACAGACGGAGACAAACAATACAAGTAGGTAATTAACTGTTTTTTTCCTTCATTATTGCTCCTAAATGTATGTGTTTTTTGATAATTAGGGTAATGTGTTAGGATAGGCAAAGTGCTTGGTAAAATAAAGTACTGTATGTATGAGGGGCCGTTTGGACGTATTTTCCGACTTACGGCGATTTCTGACATGCGAACAGCCGTAGGAACGGAACTCGTTCGTAAGTAGGGGACTACCTGTACATCTGAATAAAAATCACAATAATTAATGAAAAAATTTGATTGAAATATAATAAGCTCATAAATAACTTCAAAAGAATAAATGACAAATATATTTTGCTTATAGAGTGACTAATTCCATAAACTTTTTGTCCAAAGACATTTCTATTAAAAACTCAACAGTTGATTCAGTGTCTTCCTGTCATCAAACCTTGACCTTTAAACGACCTTGAGTGAATGCATGTCGCCCGCCGCCTGAGGCTCAAGGCTTTACTGAACTTTGGAAATGACGTTGTCTAAGCTTAATGGAGTCATAACCATGTTTGTGTTGACCGAGGTCAAACTGGGCCTTCCAGAGAGAACACACAGATAAACCGAGGTCCAACCTTGAACCCTTAAAGGAGTTCAACCTGCACCCTGAGGGGCCACGCTTCACGGCTCGATGCGAGCACGGAGCAGTTTGGACTTTCCTCCAGTCCAGACGTTTGTTTGGGAACCGTCAGGCCCAGCGTTCTCAAAGTGTCGGTCACAAAAGAGCATCCGTCCGTCCGGAGGTCCGAAAGCTGCTAAACAGCCCCATAAACCCGGAGGAGCGCTCCGAGAGGCCATTTCCTCACCTGTCACACACGCTTTATGTTGTTTGTGCACAATCTGCCACCACTTCAAAGCAGTGGGAGGGGAGGAGGAGGCAGGGTGTTGTCCTCCCCCCCACTCCCTCTGTGACTCATGGTCAAACTCAAGACCAGGTCCAGCCCAGACCCTTTCTTGGTTTTACTGGAAAGATGTGCTTAAAGAGGAGGAAGTGTTCTGGTCTCTTGGGGGTCCAGATGTGTTTAACCACAGATTGCTGCAGATGCAGGAGGTCAGATCTTACTGCAGCAGTCACAGCTGGCCACATGTGGATCAATTTATCTCTGACTCGGCCTCTGAGTCACAGGTTCTGCTCTGCGTTCCAACACAGACCCCCCCCAGACCACTATCCACCCAGGAACTGTCTGCCATGCAGGGGGGGGGGGGGGAGGACTCAGAGCTGGGCTTCTGTGATGTGTTCAAATGATTCAGGAAAACAGCAGAAATTAGACAATTGTAGGATTTTAATAGAACTAATAAATGAGAATTTACAGCAGCAGAACTAGCTGTAGTACCTGCAGTGACCACCAGGGGGCACCAATGATCTGTTTTTGCAGGATTTAAAATTACTATGAAGCCTTTAAATTAAAAATTTAAGTCGTTTTTTCTTTTTTCTTTTTGCTGTTCAGTCCGTTTGACTACATTTTGTCTGAGGAGATAAGAAGTCCTCTTGATCAATTCTTCAAGAACCAAAAGTCACACAGAGACTTCACACATCACGACACTCAAACTTTTCAAAAAGGAGAGAATTAGAGCAAAGTTCAGGGAGAGTTTCATAAAATGATGGAACATGGATGATTTTGTTCATTTTGTTCTTTAGATGAAGACAAAATGCACCAAAAAAATAAAAATAAAAATAAATAAATACAGCTTCATAATCAAAAAGATCTAAAATATGATGAACATGAAGCCCAGTTTGAGACTTTCAGGCCATTTTTGTTTTCTTTAGAATAAAGATGTTTAACAGTCTGCACATTTTTCAGATTGTTATTGTCTAAAACATCAAAAACCTCCTGTGCAGAACTCCTGATCCATCGTTCCAGTGATCCTCCCTGGAATCTGTTGTCAGCGGTTCTCCAGACTTCTGAAGGCCTCACAGAGGTTTTCTTTCCAACTTTAGCTGCTTTTCTTTCCAACTTTAGCTGCTTTTCTTTCCAACTTCAGCTGCTTTTCTTTCCAACTTTAGCTGTTTTTCTTTCAAACTTTAGCTGCTTTTCTTTCCAACTTTAGCTGCTTTTCTTTCCAACTTCAGCTGCTTTTCTTTCCAACTTTAGCTGCTTTTCTTTCCAACTTTAGCTGCTTTTCTTTCCAACTTCAGCTGCTTTTCTTTCCAACTTTAGCTGCTTTTCTTTCCAACTTTAGCTGCTTTTCTTTCCAACTTCAGCTGCTTTTCTTTCCAACTTTAGCTGCTTTTCTTTCCAACTTTAGCTGCTTTTCTTTCCAACTTCAGCTGCTTTTCTTTCCAACTTTAGCTGCTTTTCTTTCCAACTTTAGCTGCTTTTCTTTCCAACTTCAGCTGCTTTTCTTTCCAACTTTAGCTGCTTTTCTTTCCAACTTTAGCTGCTTTTCTTTCCAACTTCAGCTGCTTTTCTTTCCAACTTCAGCTGCTTTTCTTTCCAACTTCAGCTGCTGTTTGACTCCACACAAGAAGGCAGTGAGTCCTGAACGCCTCTTGGATTGTGGTTTTGTCTTTCCTTTATAAATAATTAAACATTTAAATGTAAATGTACTGTATGTGCAGCTGCTTCTGCCTTACACAGAAGAGCCTCCTAATCTCAGTGAAACTGTAAAATGCTGGGGGTGGCAGTGGGGGGGGGGGTGGCATGTGTGTGTGTGTGTGCATGTGCGTGTGCGTGTGTGTGTGTGTGTGTGTGTGTGTGGGTCAGTTAAAAGAAGCCTTTTCCTCGCAGGACTTGACGTTCCCTCCAGTTCCACTCTTTGTTTGGTGTAAAATGCTCCACATGTGTCTGGAAGCTGCAAGTTTCAGCCTGAAGGTGAAAAAAGAAAGTTTGAAAACATTTGAGAGACTTTTCAGAACTGAACGAAGAACTACAATAATATATATATATATAAATATATATATA
>JBBPBX010005188.1:0-23245 GCA_038048925.1 Garcialebias charrua | reverse complement strand
ATGGTCGTTGCTGATTAAAACTCACTCACTTCCTCTGCTCACTTCTTGAGCTCAGCTCTTCTGGTCAAACTCATAATTAGATATTTGATTAAATATTGAACAGTTAGGCGCTTGTTGCTCGGCGGCTCGTGCACGGCCCCTCGTGCCGACCTTTTCCTGGCCGTTGCTCAACATGAAGCCTTACTGCGGCACACGTTTGTGTGGTCGGCCATCTTCCATGATGTTCTGCCTTCTTTTTGTCAACCCAGCAGCAGGAAGTCTTTTATCCAAAATGCTTTAAGTGCAAACGGCACCAGTTCTGATCCAGAAGGCCCGCTGGGGCGCAGCAGACGCACCCTAGGCCTCGTGTTCAAGTAAAATGGGTGCGGCGACGCCGATGAGCCGCCCCCCCCCCCACACCCCCAGCTGCACGATGTGGAGATAAATCCAGCGAGTGTGCGTCACGCTCTTGTCATAGCTTTGAATGCTATCTGCCCTCTTTCAAGCTGGCCTAAACACGGAGGGGCCGCGGGAGAAACCCTGGGGAGGGAGGGACCCAGATATGAGTTGCCGGCCTTCGCCTCAGAGAATAAGAAGAACAAGAGATGAGAAGAAAAGGAACGAACTGTCCCTCGTCTCAGCATCTCTCTCCCACGTTGCTTCCTTTCAGCTTCCCCTTTGTAACCGTCGGGTTACTAAAGTTTCTGCCGGAGCAGCTGATTGTTAACGACCCCGAAAGGTCACAGAACTCATGAAAACGCACACACAAAAAAAAAAACCCGTTCAATTTCCAGTTCATAAACCGAGACTTTCATTTAACTTGTAACTTATAGCCATGTGAAAAAAGATGAGATTAAAACGCATCCAGACGTGTGATCTCAGAGATGAGAGAAGATCTCGACGGATCACAGGATCAGGGCGTTCAACTGATCAACTGATCCTCAGCGCAGGACCACCTCTGACTGCAGCAAAACACCAGGGTGGAAACACATCAGCAATGACCTCAGAGAAGCAGCCGTTGCTGCAAAAGGTCAAAGGTCATTCCCAAACTCTCTGGAGTCCACCGTTCTGCAGAGAGAGAGATTCTTCAGACGTGGAAAACCTTTAGACAGCTGACAATATTCACAGCAGAGTCACCCTGAAGGTCAGACCGTGCAGTGAGCTCCACCTCAGACTCTACAGGCCTCAGTCAGTAGGTCAAAGGTCAAAGGTCATGACCTCTTCTCTCTAAAAACGATAGACGTTTAGAAAACGATATCAAAGTTGCAAAAACAATGACTTTGTTTAAAAAAAACGAATAAAATTAGGTTTCTGCAAAAATATATATAAATTGGTTTGTTTCAAAATTTACGAATGGTAAAGTATGATGAGTTATTTATTGTGTAATATTTTTTGTTTGGATTATTGTTGTTTGAATTGACTGTTTGAATTAATTTTGTTAAAAAAGGGGCAGACATAATAAGATTTTATCTTCTTCTGCTTCCTTTCATTTCACGTAATGTTTGATTTTTCTTATTTACGTGGAATTGTAAATAGTTTTTTTTGTGTTCTTTTAAATTTGAAATTTAAAATGAATAAAGAATTTAAAAAAACAAACAAAAAAAAAAAAACAACAACATGGCAGCTCGACTTAGGTTTGGAAAGTTTCATCTGTAGGAACCACAAGTTCAAAGGACAGATGTTTACCCAGATTGCACTGCAGCAAACAGCTCCTCCCAGCTGTCAGCACGGTGGTGGAGGCTGATGGTTTGGGCTCCTGTCAGTCACTGAGTGGACCAGGAACTCTGTGGATCAAATGACAGTCCATCTGTCCCAACAGCTGAAGTTTGGACCAAACGGGGTCCAACAGAACCCAAACCCAGCAGCTGCTCTACAACAGAACGGGTCAGAAAGAACAGAACCAAGGTCCAGAACCTAATCCTGACTCGTGCAGAATCGTGCGTCACAGACTTTGAGATCTACATTTCATAAGAATCTGTTTGTGGGATACAGATGTTTGACCTTTGACCCTCAGTGTGTTCAGACGTCGTGTTGTCTCTTTGACCAGACCTGAACTTTGAGTGGGAGTTCTCTCATTCACCTGCTCGCGCGGCGGCAGCCCGACGCCGAGCAGATGGAGCAGATCAAGGACATTCCTGCCTGACACGTCCTCCCTGTGTTTTTATTCCAGCCTGTCGTAAATCACACGCTAAGCGCCACAACCGGTTCTCCCGATGCCAACGTTCTCCTGAAGGATTGGGTGTTTTCACCCAAACATCAGGCTGCATCGTCCAGACAGAGGTAAGTGCCACATCTGGGCTCTTTGCTTCCTGAACCGGGACTCCCCCTCAGAGGCTGGGAGTCCCCTTCAGCTCCTCGCTCCAGTTCTGGTCACGTGCACTTTGATGGTTGGAGGGGAGCTTTTGACAAACAGGGAAGTGTTCTGTGAGGTTGGCGTTATCTTCAGACAGGTGGAAGACGATGAAAAACAACAACTTTAGCTTGTCATCCATCTCAGAGCGACTGTAAAAACACTCTTCAGTGTTTAAAGAGGCATCGCTGAGGCTTTGCTCAAACTTCCCAGATCAGCCGAAGTCCCAAATGACCCCTTTACGCCACAAACCGCCTCACGCATTACTGTATCTGCACGTTCTTTCAGCTGCGGCGTTTGCCGGACACTTCTATTGTATTTTGAAGTCTGCAAGTTGAATAATATCTTGAGGGCTGTGTTTGATTGACAGTTAGAGAAGACCCATCTGCAGAGACAAAATGGTCCTGACGGGCACCTTCCACACACAGACCACACAAGCCTCCGATCCCATTACACATGTCCCTTTTGTGTATGCAGGTATTTAAGGGGACAAACCAACAACAAAAGACCCTTCCTGGTCATGAAGCTGTTGCTGCAAAGGATACAGACCTTTAGGAGAAGCTGCAGTGCAGCTGGGGTGCCCTTTGTAAAGTTACACAGTCAAAAATTCACAGCAATATTTTGATTTATCTAGCCTTTCATAAGAAAAAAAAAGTTTTTTTTAAGTCACAATTTTACCATGTTATTCATACATTTATAAAAGTCACAGTTTCAAACTAAATATTTAATTTACAAGCTAAATATTTAGTTTACAAACTAAATGTTTATGTCCAAGCTAAATATTTAATTTGCAAGTTAAATATTTAATTTGCAAGTTAAATACTGTATTTAGTTCGTTATTTTCAAAACTAAACATTTGATTTCTAAGCTAAACATTTAATTCATAAACGAAATATTTAATTTCCTAACTAAATATTTAGCTCCTCAGACCTACATAAATATTTATTTTCCAAGCTAAACACTTAATTTCCAAATTAAACATTTAAGCTGCTAAGTAAACGTTTAGCTCAGACCTAAATATTTAACTTGCTAGCTAAATATTTAACTTTCAAGTTAAATATTTAAACTTAAATAAACCTAAAACCTAGGTTTACATTAAACATTTAGCTTGGACATAAACATTTATAGTTTATAAATTAAATATTTGGTGTGGAGCTAAATATTTAATTTACAAACTAACTATTTATGTCCAAGCTAAATGTTTAATTTACAAGCTAAATATTTAGTTTCCAAACTATGTAAATGTTTATGTCCAAGTTAAATGTTTAATTTGCACACTAAATATTTAATTTGCAAGTTAAATATTTAGTTAATGAACTAAACATTTACATGTAAATTTAATATTTAATTACCAAGCTAAATATTTATTTTCAAAACTAAACATTTAATTTCCAAAACATTTAATTCCTAAACTTTATTTTTGCTAACAAAATATTTAGCTCAGACCTAAATATTTATT
Organism: Garcialebias charrua; assembly: GCA_038048925.1. NCBI lineage: Eukaryota > Metazoa > Chordata > Actinopteri > Cyprinodontiformes > Rivulidae > Garcialebias > Garcialebias charrua. Next base: position 19,457 of record JBBPBX010005188.1, on the reverse strand, counting down.
TTCGAAGCTAAACACTCAATTTCCAAAATAAATATTTAATTTGCTAAGTAAATATTTAATTTGCTAAGTAAATATTTAACTTGCTAGCTAAATATTTAATTTTCAAGTTAAATATTTAAACTTAAATAAACCTAAAACCTAGGCTTACATTAAACGTTTAGCTTGGACATAAACATTTAGTTTGTAAATTAAATATTTAGTGTGGAGCTAAATATTTAGCTTGCTAACCAAATGTTTAAATGTCAAGTTTATTATTTAGTTTGGAACTATGACATTTATAAATGTATGAATAACATGGTGAAAATATGACATTGAAAAAAAAAAAAAAAAAAACAATTTTCTTATGGAAAGCTAAATAAACCAAAATATTGCTGTTAAATTTTGACTGTGTAACTTTACAAAGGGCACTCCATAGCTCTCACATAGGGAACATCTAGGCCACAGACATGGTTAAGACCTCAGAGTGAGACACTGTCTCTGACCTTGTGTCTTCACCTGATTGCCTGTATTAACCTCATTTACTCCGTCTCTGGTGGACAAGCAGCTAGAGGGCCTCCTTTAAGGATCATAAGACTTTTTCTTGGCAGGATCCGCTTTAAGTTGTTCACCTGAGCCCGATGAACGGTGTGGGAAAGTGGCCTGGTGCCAGCTTCAGCTCAATGGTATGTTTACGTTTGCCCTAAAGAGTCACGGACGACTTCCTGGTTGGTTTCTCATATCGGGCCGTGCACGCTTTGTCTCTAATAAATATGACACTGAGTTTGAATGGAAGTTATCAAAACTTTGTCAACTGGGAGAAAAAAATCTATTCAAACAGCTGAGCACTGAATGACCGCTGACATTTGTTAACGGTCAAACCGAGATATTAAAATTAAAGTACTTATACAGCACCTTTCTACCTGATCAAGATACTCAAAGCTCTTTACAACACAATCAGTGTCCTCATCTACCCATTCATTCAGCACTCTACTAGACGTCCACTAAGAATAATCAGAGCTTTATCATATTCATACACCGATGAGACACACATGGGAGGTAATGAGAGGCTCAGTGTCTTGCCCAGGGGCACTTCAGCTGGTGGAATTGAACCTCCAACTCTTGCATTGGAGGACGACTGCTCTAACCACTCAGCCACAGCCGGCCTGCACAGCAAAGCTAAGATTAGCTACAACTAAAATAAAAATATTCATAAAATAAAAACCAAAATGTTCAAAGCCAAAGTTAAAACCAGCAGTTCATAGTATCTTAAAGCTAAACCTAGCAAAACAATAGCTAAAAGTTGAAATTTCCTAAATGATAGCGAAAAAAAAGTAGCTAAAGGCTAAAAGTGAATTAATGTTGCGGAACATTTCAAAGTGTACAAAGTTTTTATTTAATTTCTATAAAAAATGCAAATGAAGTTAAATAATGCAAAAAGTCTAAAAGGTAAATGTGGATCCGACGATGGCTTGTCGGCTCCTGGTTCTTGAGGGTTTTGTGGGGTGCTCATGGGAGTTTGGGGCGCTGGGCTCTCCTAGGGGTGTTTAGTCCATGTGGAACCAAAGCAGGAGCGGAGTCCAGTTCAATCCTGGTGCAAGTCGGACTTGATCCACTCTCTGTCTCTAATCCTGTATCAGGGCATCATGGACTGGGTCTCTCGGTGCAGCAGTGGACAGGAGGTGGTCAGGGTACCTCAAGATCTCTTTGTTTTGCAGATGATGTGGTTGGCGTCTTCTGGCCCAGATTCTCAGTGTGCTCTGGGTGGTTCACAGCTGGAACGAGAGTCCACCTTCTGAGGTCATGATCTTAACTTTGAGTACGTCTCACACGGAGGACAACATGGAGAACCTTGGGATCCCCTGGACTTCCTGAATCCTTTTCCTCTGTAATCTGATTGCGGTTGTGGAAGAAAGGTTAATGATGATTCTAGAACATTGGTTTTTAAAGGTTGAGGGACATAAAACGTCAAATGTGGGGTCTTGAGAAGATCTAAAGAAGTCCAATCAACTTGCCAAATGATATATTTACAATTAAATGTTACAAAACCATCAATTTAAAAGTGATAAATTAATAAAAATAATATAATACAGGTAATTTTATGCTAGTGCTACTACGAACACTCGTTTTTCATCACAAATGTTCATACTAGTTCATAAAAACTTGTTTCCAAACGGTGAGCTAACACACTTTCATCTAAAAACACATAAAAGTGCTGTATTTTTTGTATGTTCTTTACAAATTTACTGCTCGTTCGCCAGCTCGTAAGTCCGGAACCTCGTAGGTAAGAGCGCTCGTAAGTCGGGGACTACCTGTAGTTGATGAAAGTCAACGTCAAATTTTCTCTATTTGTCATTAGCGCCACATGCGGTACATGAGGTGGAAGGAAGTTGCGTACACAGGGGTTTCGTCCAACAAATATGTAAAAAATGAATTTGAAAGTTAAAATGCATTTAAAAATTTAGCTAAAAGCTACCGTTAGCAAAATTTTTACTCAAGCAGTAATATAACAAAACTGAAGCTAAGAGTTAAAATGTTGTAAAGTGTAGCTAAATGTAATTAGCATAATTTTGTTCAATGTTAAATTTAGCAGTAGCTAAAAGCTAAAAGGAGCATAATTTAGTTCAATGCTAAATTTAGCAGTTCAGTAGCTAAAAGCTAAAAGGATTCCAGGGTTCCAGTTTCGTCCAACAAATATGTAAACTGTAAAGAAAAACAGTGTAAAGATATGAACTACTGTATTATGTTATATATCATAACTATTATGAAGGAATACACCAAGCACGAATAGTACAAAAACAATACGCGGATCAACAGCAGCACGAACACGAGTCTGTGTGAGCAGATGAGTATGGACGAACACAGCAGCATGAAATAAATCAGCAGCATAAGATCAGCAGCACATGCCAACAATCAAGTGGCATTACAGTTAATGCTCCTCAACCTCCTGCCTGAGGTTGTGTGTGCTGGGTGAGCGGGGTCCTTCATGATGCAGGTGGCCCTCTTCCTGTATCTGGAGGTGTAGATGTCTGATGGTGGGGAGGCCGACTCCAACAGTCTTCTGTGCAGCCTCCATGCCACACATCGATGCTGGAGCACAGGATCACACCTGTAGAAGGAGGTGAGGACTGAGCTTCCCAGACCAGCTCGTCTCAGCCGCCTGAGGCGACGAAACGCGGTGAAATGTCTGTTTAATGACGTTTTGTCAGCGTCACGAGTCTCTTCAACTTATGTTTTGTGGATGTAAAGTTTGTGAGTGGTTGATGTAAAACGAGTGTGAGGACTAGGGGTTGAACAAGTACATCATTTTTAAACTCGACATTAACATAAAAAAACTCGAGTAGAACTCGAGTAGTCGATGACGTCATAGGATCTTGATGCAAAAAAAATAAAATATTAAAATGCATAAAAACTTCATTATTTACCAAAAAAAAGACCAACAAAACATTGGGAGCATATATTATGCTCCTATCATTTATCATACTGCAGATAAGTCACAGGAAAAACAAAACTATTAGTTACTTATTATTAAGCTACAAAAGTTAATGAAACGTTCGGCACGTCAAAAACGAAACTTAAAAACAGTGGGGCGGTTGGACCCGGTGTAACACCAAATGTGACCTGCAATGCAACACCGCCCCCTACTGTCACAATCTATGGTGGTCACAGAGCTCCAAACAGGAAGTTGGGGAGTGGATGTGTTATGTCTTTCCCATAATGCTTAGCGGTATGTTAGTGTTTGGCCACACCATGAGTGAGATGGACGTCTGTGATATAGACCTGCCTCTTGTGTGTTGTTATAGTTAGACTGTTTCCAGTTGCTCAGCTCAAAGTGGCTTGGTTGGGTTTAACCCACATTAGGGTTCTCAACAAAGGTGGGCGCCAGACCGCCAGGGAGCGCTAAAGCGCTAATCCGCTTATAGCGCACCTAAACAAATTGTCAGCGTTATAGCGGATTGACTAACTTTTATAATTCATAAGCGGATTTGCGCTATTTTTATTTAAAATGCAGTACCGCTAATAACTAATTATCTATCAGTAAAAATGAAAAAAAAACTTATTTACAGGCTCTTAAATCAACCGGACGACTGCTCACAGACCATATCCTGTCAGCGCCGGATGTGGTCCGTGAACAAAAGCGGCCCCCGCCCTAAGGGGTACTAGAGAGAGCGCTCTCTCTATAGCAGTTAGCAGCCAGTATGTTACTCTGCAGCCTTATTGCTTGTTTTCGAAGAGTCAGACGAAGAGTTTTTAACATGGAGGGTGAACTTATGGATGTTTCTCAGCGGCCTACGCGACGCAGCGCCTCATTTGCCCTGTTCAAAATGGCGACGGCCACAGAAGCGAAGGACTTTACAACAAAACACGGTAAAAACAATAATTTCTTTGCTGACAAAAAATATATTTCTTAGCTGACTTTATAGCACAAGGTTTTTCTGAGCTTAACCGTTTCACGAAATGGTCAAATCTGCTGGATTAAAAAAAGTAGTTCGCCATTTGCACGTTAGCGCGTTAGCGTTTAGCTTCCGCTAGCTTTGCTAATACATAAGCGCTTTTGAAATTGCGGACCTAAATAAATTAATAAGTGCTTTAGAAATAGCGGAACTAATTTTTGGATTAGCGCTGCCCAGCACTGGTTCTCAACGTGCTACAAACAGGGAGTTGATTTAGCGGTGTAACTGCGTTGTGATGACGTCGAGTACTCGACGTGTAATTAAAAACCTAGGTGTCCTAGGAATCGACGCGTCAATTACTCTAATGTTAAAACCCTAGTGAGGACGTAAATAAACTACGTGCGACGTTTCCTCTAACTTCGGCGTCTGTCAGGACTGACTTTAGTAGGAGAAATCCAGTGTGAGAAGATGAAAAGATGATTTTAGAAACCGTGTTAAAGTCTGTTTGTCGTGTCAGCTCCTGCTCCTCTCACCACCTGAACCCTTTGTTCTGATCTACAACGATCATCTGAACCTGCTGCTCTGCTGCGTCGACAAGATTTACTTTTATAAACTTGATTCCGTGATCTGATTTTCAGCGATGGGACTCCCAGCCCCTCGCATGTTGGCGCTGCAGATCAGGACCGCACCGAAGCCGGTCTGGAGTCCGGCCAAGGCCCAGCTCGGGTTGCAGTGATGATGACACCTCTCTGTCATCCTTCACCTGCTTCCTGTGAGCTTTGTGCTGCTCGCCCCGGGGCAACGGAAGGGCTTTCAGTCATCATCTCTGCCCTGAAGAAGTTTCACTGCTTCCACGCCTTTCTTTTTTCCAGCACTTTTGGACGTTGACTGTTCATTTGAACGTTGGGTCTTCTGGTCTCATTGATGGTTTGGGAGACTTTCAGCTAATTGATTTCAGAAAACTGCGCTCCCAGCTCACAGGTGAAGGGAAGCCAAGATGAAATCGGAGCTTTTCTTCTGGCTTTTAGTGCAAAACTTTGAGCAAACAGCTATACATTCTGCGTCTTTGTTTCCACCGTGTGAGAGGCCAGAAAGGTCTTTGTTGTGAAACAGTGCCCGGCTTATGTCTCCAACAATGCGGTCATTTGTCTTTTTGCTCCTTTGTGTCCCCTCGCGGTGTCCATAACGTGTGAATTGTAAAGGCATTGTTGTGCGTTTTGGTCGAGGTGCGACACATATTTCAGATTTCAATGTGCAGCGGCTCCTCTGAGAAATGTGTCATGGCCGTGTACATTACACCCCCACACCCCCCCTGAGGACAAGACGGTGTCGCTTTTCACGTAAACTCGCACACACACGCTTTTATTACATGTCGCACATCTATTCTTTCACGTATGAATAAGCACACACACACAAAGTGACAAAAGGAAGAAAGAGAAGACAAATTTTAGCGATGGCGTTGAGCGGAGCAGCGGCCGCTACGTCTCTGCAGAAGTTGGAGCTTCTCTTCGGCGTGGACTTGTGATGTCCGTCACTCTTCAGTGATGTAAACGTGAGTGTTCAGACTGAGGCTGCTTGGACAAACACCAGATATGAACATCAAAGTTCATGCTTAATAATCCAGGTAAAAAAAATCCAACAAAGTTTACTCAGGTCGTCTAGATTATTTTTTTTTTTGACGTTTCGTCCTTCATCCAAAGGACTTCATCAGTCCAAGGAGCCACAACAAACTCAGTCCCACAAGTAGCACACTCAGTGCGCCAACCGGTTTCATGGTGTTCTGATGGTTTCTGGAGTCCGCCTTCTCCCCCATCGACACATATACAGTAAGGTGATGATGATTATCCGATCAGTCGCATCCGACTTTCGGTCATTTTATGAATCTTCGTACTCCACGCCTTCCTGTTTTTCACCAATTCTTTCAATTCCACAATTGGCATATTCATTGTTGTCGTGATTGTGTCGAGCCATCTTGTTCTTTGGCGGCCTTGTCTTCTTTTTCCACTGACTTTTCCCAGCATCACTGACGTTTCTAAAGCCCGAGATACACTGAAGCGTCCTCCGTATACGCGCGTATACGCGCATATTTTGTGCGTATGTTTTCGCTTCTATACTTTCAGAAACTATCAGCTTTCAAACGCTCGCGTTCTCCTTGTTGTAATATGAGCAGCTGAGCACGGAGGGGACTCAACTGAGCTCGCTGATTGGTCACTTGCTGACACGCCTACTGAAATGATTGACAGATTTCAGTCAGCTCAAAGTGAAACCTCGAGAATGCATCATGAGCAGCTCGCTCAGACTTCTGCGGTGTTCTGATACGGTCTTTCTACTATATATGTTATAAAAAGTTCTCTCAGAAATAAAAATAATAACAGGGAGTGCTTTTCCTGCAGCACACAGCCCACCAGGGAATATTTAAAACATCGCGCACCCAGGTAGGACCTGAATTCATTCATTTCATTCATCGAGTGAACGGAGGAAGAAGCGGTTACTTGACTTTAGGCAAAAAAACAAAAGAAAAGGCCCGATCAGCGATAAAGAAGGGGAATTTATTTCATTTGTGTAACATACAAAACAGTCCGGCGCCGGGGAAGTTTAGGTCAGACACCGCGCATCGCGTATGCGTAGTAAAAAAATACTTTTGCGCGTACATGCCCTGAGGGGCTACGCGGGGCTACGCTTTTGCCACAGCGTACGTACGCTGCGTATAGGCGTATCGTGAGGACGCTCGAGTGTATCTCGCCCTTAAAGAATCAGCGTGCATCACGTGGCCAAAATATGAGAGCTGCTGTTTGGTAAATTTGTCCATTAATGACATTTTAGGTTTGACACGGTCCAAAACTGCCTTGTTTGTCATCATGGCAGTCCAAGGTATTCTTAGCTTTCTCCTCCAACACCAAAGTTCGAAAGCTTCGACTTTTCTTTTCTCTTCTTTTCTAAATGTTCAACTTTCGCAACCATACATCATTACAGTATAGGGAAGACAATTGCGTTGACCAATCTGACTTTTGTTGCAATGGTAATATCCTTGCTCTTCCAGATCTTTTCCATTCCCTGCATTGCAATCCTGCTAAGTGTGGTAAGTGTGGTACAGTAAGGTAGCCATAGTCAAAGTGGTTCAAAACGTCAAAATTCATGCTCAATAATCCAGGTGAAAAAATCCAACAAAGTTCAGTCAAGTAAGCCAGAAAGTTTTCTTTTTCTTTTCTGAGATGTTTCGTCCTTCATCCAAAGGATTTCATCATCTATGAGTTTGTTGTGGTTCCTCAAACTGATGAAGTCCTTTGGATGAAAGACAAAATGTTTAAAAAAGAAATAAGAAACGAGCAGCTTCGGATGTTGTCAGTCCATTCAATGCGTGTTATCAGTTGTTATCATCCCCATACATAGCAACGAAACTGTCCAATCTACCTCCTAGCAGGTTTGAAAGTACGTTATTTGCGTTATTATCGCTGTGAGTAGGCAGCGTGTTGCCGTGAACCCGGAAGTGTTCGTTTTTTTGCCTTTTCCAGCTTATATAGCCGTTTTCCTAAACCTAACAGTACACCTAACCCAGAGGACCAACCCTAAACCTAACCCCTTTACCCTTGTGCCTAAACCTAACCAAGACCCTAAACTAACTCAAGACCCTTTACACGTAGCTAAAGACGGAGCCTGTTGTCATCGCTACCAACGGTGATAATTTTCCTTTAAACCTGCTAGGAGGTACAGGAGGGGCAATTTGACCGCTACATATGGGGATGATAATAACTGATAATGGCCATTTAATGGTTGATAACATCCGAAGTGGGTGAAGAAACAGTCCAGATGACCTGACTGAACATTGTTGGATTTTTTTAAACCTGGATTATTGAGCATGAACTTTGGTGTTTTGAACCACTTTGGCCATGGCTGCCTCAGAAGAGTTGACGGGGGAGAGGGCGGACCCCAGAAGTCATTTTATCACCATCAAACTTGTTGGCCCACTATTAGTGTGCTGCTTGTGGAACTGAGTTTGTTTGTGGCTCCTCGGACTGATGAAATCCTTTGGATGAAGGACGAAACGTCTCAACAACAACAACAAAATAAACCGTCCAGATGACATGACTGAACTTTGCTGGACCAGATATGGATCTGATTTAGGACGACGTATGGAAGTGAGCTGTGTACCTGATCTCACTTCCATCTATTTGTTGAAGATAAACAATAATTTCCATTACACACCAAATACGTATAAAAAACCCCATTTTTTCCCAGTTATTAGCTTCAAAAATATTTACTTTTATTTGTGCAAAAGTTTTAGACCACTCCTCGTTTATTTGTGCATTACTTTTCATTCATTCAACCTTTATTAATACAGGCTAGCCTCGTTGAGTCATGGGGACTCATTTACAAGAGGGACCTGTCTCACTCACACCAAACAACCATCCACTCTCACACTCACACCTAGGGTCAATTTAGAGTCACCAATCAGCCTAAAGGGCTTGAAGGACTTGAAGGGCGCCAGGCGTTTGTTTCCTCATTGAAAGAACTCTTGATCATCTGGGTTTCTGAATGTTTTGTTAGCATTCGCTTTGGTTGCCTTTTACTTTGTGACCCATGTAAGACGGTGGTAAACTGTGCAGTAGGAGTGAGACGTGGGTTGACAGTAGCGTGGGATTACATCAGGAATCAGCCTTGATCTCAGTCTCATGAACAAGTTGACAGATGAGGGCAGGCAGCAGCTCACATGGACTAAAATGTTTGCAGACGACACTGATGAGCAGGTGGAAGAGAGCCTGAAGAGGTGCTCAGAAGAGAAGAGGCACAAGAGTCAGTAAAATAAATATTTTTCTTTAATGTAAAGGCAGGAGGTGGGAGCGATGAAAATGTTCAGAGCTTGGACACAATGCACAGGATGTGAAACAAATTCATGCGAGGGACAACTCAGGTTTGGAGATGAAGTTTTAGAGAGGATGAGATGGTTTGGACATGTCCAATGTAGGGAGAAGGGATGCTGGACATGGAGCTTTCAGACCACAGAGAAGAGGGTTGGTGTGAAGGAGGAGTGTGATGCTTACTGGCAGTGGTGGAGAAAGTACTCAAACACTTTAGTAAAAGTACAAATAAACAGACAAAAATGTACTCTAGTAAAAGTAGAAGTACCATATTAATGTTCTTACTTAAGTAAAAGTAAATAAGTACTTGCTTTTAAAAATACTTAAAGTATTCAAGTAAAATTACTTGCTGAATGTATTACCTAATGCAATGGTGTACAATATCAAGTGTGCGTACTGTATGTATATTTTCTGTAATACTTAATAGTGTTGTTTTAATGAACAATGCTGCAGATAATACATGTTTTTATTGTGTTTACTCTGTGACACAGTTCACACTTGAACTTGTGATTCTGTGTCAGAATTTCAGGGATGCATGTTATTAAGCAAAATAAGAAAAAGGAATGATTATACCTTTGAAAGATTTTATTTAACACAAACCAATGTGTCATTTTAACTGCAGTAAACACATTTAAATAAAAGTTGCCTGACAGAAAAAAGGAGCATTAGACCAAACAAACGAATAGACACTGATCATTTCAGCTCCAGTTTGTCATCATCTCTAGTTAAAATATTGTCTGAACCTTGTAATGGGTCAATATGAACAATATTTTCACTTCCTGACACCATTTTCAAAACTTGGACCTGACTGTCGAGACATTTGGAGACATCTCTTGTCTCCTAACATCATGAACTGACACATTTTAATATTGCAGCAAGAATTTCTTGTTCAAGTTAAGAAGAAGTTGTTTTCACAGTTTTTTGAGTCCAGTCTGGCTCTTTTGGGAGAGAGAATCTGTCCTGCTGTACTGAACAGTCTTTCAATAATATTTCAATAATCTTTCAATAGTCTTTTAATAATATTTCAATAAGGCCATGGGTGGTGCGCATCTTCTGGGTGTATCTCTATGGTGGAATCCATTTTGGGTGTGTTAGTGGTGCTATGGGTGCTCACAGCTCAATGACATACTAGAATATACATCACTGGTCCAGCTCTTCTTGAAGGCAGGTCTAAGGTTACCTGTCCACTTTGCAGTGATTCAATGAACCAACTCCTCTCTCGACATCAGTTACTTTCAAACTAACGACAAATCAAAAAACTACAACGTGAATGTAACTTGTAACTCAACACATTATAGAAATGTAGTGTAGTAGAAAGTACAGATACTTCATGTAAAATGTAGTAAAGTAAAAGTATCCACATTTAATTCTACCTAAGTAAAGTACAGATACATGAAAAATGTACTTAAGTACAGTAACAAAATATTTGTACTTAGTTACACCACTGCTTACTGGTAACCTTCGGTCCTTCTACTCGACCGTAACACATTGTGCTGTCAAGAAGCTGTCTGAGGCCTGAACATCCACCTGCAGCATCTGAAAATCACCTTATTAAAAGACAGGGACGAGTCCCGACTCTGGTGTCCTGTAGAGAGGAGACATTTGTGTCCAGCATGAAGAAGAGACAGAAGCAACGTCTCTGCTGGGACAGCATTAGAGATGCAAACCTTCACCCAGTGCGAGCAGACAGTCTGCAGAGGGATGGATTAACCGAACGCAGAGGAAGCAAAGAACCCTCCACCGTCTGAACCTTAATGCTGATTAAGCAGTCGCTGAGACTTGTCCACGTCTTTAAAACAAAAAGACGAAAAGTTTGTCTTTGCAACAAATGTCCAGCAGAGAGAACGTTAAAATGTTAAACGTCTCGTTTCTTAAATGAAAAGTGTGTACCATAAAGCGTGTGGAACATAAAACATAAAACCTGATGTCTTGGGTACACTCAATGGGATTTAAGAGAAGAAACGATAAAACATGTTAAATTCATACGCAGCGTTAAACTCAAGCGTTTTGAACATCATGTCAGATCTTCAGTATTCAAGTCCAACTTCCTCCCTCTGAACCGAATCAGTCCTGGAAGTTGTCTGGTGTGTTCAATGTCCAGGTGGTTCAGGAATAATCCAACCCTGTGAGGGAGGACACGTCTGGACGGCGTGTCCTCGGGACTGGCGGCTCTGCGCCGCAGGTCCAGACAGACCTAAAGAGGGGATTTGGTCTCGCAGAAGTGGGTTCATTGGGGCAAACTGGGACGTGTGGTCCTGGAGAGTGAAGTCCTGGGTGTTAGCGCTGACACGGCTTGGACCGGTGTCTCATTGGTCCAGCTGCAGCTGGTGGTGCAGACTGTCAGCTGTTGTCCTGGCAGCTGTCAGTCAGTCACCTGCCTTTGTGCTCCATGGGCTTTCAGACTCGGGCACCTCTTTGAACTGTTTTTTATTTTTTATTTATTTTATTTTACACTCAAATAAAGAAGAAACCTTTTTTTTTCATGGATTATTTTAAATCTTTTTGACAAATTTACTGGATTACAGCAAGTGTTGGAGCTCCAGCGTTCACCAGGTGAGTGGCTTGGCGTCAATGCTTATTATGACAATATTTTTTCATCAAATAAATATCTTGAATGAATTAAATACGATTAAATAATCAATAATCGTCCCGATATATTAGGCCTATATATATTTTGGTCGATGTAAGGAGTCGATCCAAACTCCTTTATTTTGACCAAACATCTCCTGTTCTCCAATCAGCAGCACAGCAGGGTCTACCCACCCCTCCCTTATTACCTTGCCACGTCTGATTGCTTGTAGCTCCTGATGAGTGAAGGCACGCTGGTGTCAGCGGGAAAGCCCCCTGAATGGGGGGCAGCAATCAGGCAGCCGTCGCCACCGCGTCAAAGGAAAACATGTTGGGAACGTGCAGCATGTCAGAGGCTCATTAGGAGACGGAGCAGCGTTTAGAGCACCGCTGAGAGGAACAGTAAATCACTGTGTCCCCCCCACATCCCCCGAGCGCCAAGAGCCGGGAGTCCTGCTGCACACAGCAGCACCTCTGTAGGGTCCGACTGGCAGCAGGCCCAACAACGCTCTCTGTCTCTGTGTTGGGTTTTACAGCTTTTGAAAACAGTCAAATCATCAGGTATGAGATTAGGTCCATATTATCGATACGGCACCAAACAGTCAAATCATCAGGTATGAGATTAGGTCCAGATTATCGATACAGCACCAAACAGTCAAATCATCAGGTATGAGATTAGGTCCAGATTATCGATACAACACCAAACAGTCAAATCATCAGGTATGAGATTAGGTCCAGATTATCGATACAGCACCAAACAGTCAAATCATCAGGTATGAGATTAGGTCCAGATTATCGATACAGCACCAAACAGTCAAATCATCAGGTATGAGATTAGGTCCAGATTATCGATACAGCACCAAACAGTCAAATCATCAGGTATGAGATTAGGTCCAGATTATCGATACAGCACCAAACAGTCAAATCATCAGGTATGAGATTAGGTCCAGATTATCGATACAGCACCAAACAGTCAAATCATCAGGTATGAGATTAGGTCCAGATTATCGATACAGCACCAAACAGTCAAATCATCAGGTATGAGATTAGGTCCAGATTATCGATACAGCACCAAACAGTCAAATAATCAGGTATGAAATTAGGTCCAGATTATCGATACAGCACCAAACAATTAAATCATCAGGTATGAGATTAGGTCCAGATTATCGATACAGCAACAAACAGTCAAATCATCAGGTATAAGATTAGGTCCAGATTATCGATACAACACCAAACAGTCAAATCATCATGTATGAGATTAGGTCCAGATTATTGATACAGCACCAAACAGTCAAATAATCAGGTATGAGATTAGGTCCAGATTATTGATACAGCACCAAACAGTCAAATCATCATGTATGAGATTAGGTCCAGATTATCGATACAACACCAAACAGTCAAATAATCAGGTATGAGATTAGGTCCAGATTATCGATACAGCACCAAACAGTCAAATAATCAGGTATGAGATTAGGTCCAGATTATCGATACAGCACCAAACAGTCAAATCATCAGGTATGAGATTAGGTCCAGATTATCGATACAGCCCCAGCTCGCAACAACTGTCCTCTCAGGTCACAAAACATATTCACATACATTTTAACGCACCAAAACGTCTACATACAAAGACAATTAGTAAATGTTATTTATCCAATATAATGGTTCCCAACTCTGGTCCTTGAGGAACACCTGCATCTTTTAGATCTTTCCTTGCTTTAATGCCTGATTTGCACCCGCTTCGGATGTTATCAACCATTAAATGGCCGTTATCAGTTATTATCATCATCCCCATACGTAGCGGCTAGATTGCCCCTCCTGTACCTCCTAGGAGGTTTAAAGGTACATTGTCACCATTACAAGCGATGACTGGCTCCGTTTTTAGCTACGTGGTTAGGTTTAGTAAAGGGTCTTGGGTTAGGTTTAGGGTCTCGGTTAGGTTCAGGCACAGGGGTAAGGGGGTTAGGTTTAGGGTCTCGGTTAGGTTCAGGCACAAGGGTAAGGGGGTTAGGTTTAGGATTGGTCCTCTGGGTCAGGTTTAAGGTTAGGTTTAGGAAAACGGTTACATAAGCTGAAAAAACAACAACACAACACTTCCGGGTTTACGGAAACAATTCAGTTTTATGTTAGTTTTGGTCAAAGAGCCTCATGTGGCCCCAGACTCCATGACTAAGAGTTTCATTAATAATGGTCCATGAGATATTTTGCTAACAAAGACAAACAAACACACACAGACGCCTGCCTTTGGATGTTCTTTCTCGGTGTGTTGATGTGTTGTGGTAGTTGTGTTGGTCTGGACTAGAGGTGGGCCAACAGGCACTTCTGTAGAACCACAGGAGGAGCTGGGATTGTTCCAGAACAAACTACAGATTTTATAATCAGCAGACGTTAAACCTGGATTGTTCCAAAGAGTCTTGGAGAAACTTTTGTTCTGCTCTGTTTCTTTGTGAGATATGTCAGAGCTGGTTTTTTGCTCTCTGGGAGGAAATCTTGGTGAAAAGCTGTTTTAGTTTTTGCAGCTCGGACAGAGGTGCTTCTCTGTTTTTATTGTGTTTAGTCTGACAATACCAGCTGTGACTCCTGCAAGCGGTGATTCATTCTGCTCATGAACAACTCACAGCACTTCTCCTCGCTTCAGTAAATAAACACATCCAGATCTCATAAACTCCATGTTCTGTGTCCGTTTTTTTATTTAAATAGTTTAATATGAGGGGAATTCCTAAACCTGTGATGAACTCCTGCAGAGACGCTCCTGATGCTGCAGGACTCAGAAAAAACTAATTACGTCAACGCCACAAAGGCCACAGTCAAAATAAAAGCCCTGACGGTTTCTGAATAAAAGCAATTTTTGGATTTTGTGTGTGCACTAATTTATAGGTATTTTGTTTCAGAAAAAAAAAAAATCTAAAATGATAAAAATACAGTTTTTAACAAAGAGCTGCTGGAGTGATTTGGATTTTAACCATCATCTACTTTGGGTTTTAAAAATATAAGAAGAGATCCGATTAAAGGAGTAAAAGCGCAAGTTCTGGTTCATTTGTGGTCGTTTGCGAAACAGGAGGAAGAATCAGAGAAGACACCTCAGTCTGCTTCTGCTTTCCTTTAAACAAACGCTTTATGGATCTGTAAATCTTTTCTCGATTGAGTCCATGTGTGTGAATTAGAGGGAGGCCAGTGGAACAGTGAGGCTACAAGGAGCAGAGGTCATAAAGGTGCAGGACTTCAAGTACTTGGGGTCCACTGTCCAGGAAAATGGGGAATGTGGTAAAGAGGTGAAGAAGAGAGTCCAGGCAGGATGGAGTGGATGGAGAAAAGTTTCAGGAGTGATTTGTGACAAAAAGGTGTCAGCAAAGGTCAAAGGAAAAGTTTACAAGACAGTGGTGAGACCAGCTATGTTGTATGGTCTGGAGACAGTGTCACTGACAAAAAGACAGGAGAAAGAACTGGAAGTAGCAGAAATGAAGATGCTGAGGTTCTCCTTAGGAGTGACAAGGATGGATAAGATCAGGAATGAGATAATCAGAGGTACAGCACATGTTGAACAACTGGGAGATAAAGTTAGGGAGGCCAGACTGAGATGGTTTGGACATGTCCAGAGGAGGGACAGTGGGTATATTGGTAGAAGGATGTTAGAAATGCAGCTGCCAGGAAAAAGACACAGAGGAAGGCCAAAGAGGAGATATATGGATGCAGTTAGAGAGGACATGAAGGTAGTTGGAGTGAGGACAGAGGATGCAGAGGACAGAGTGAGGTGGAGGAGGATGACTCGCTGTGGCGACCCCTGAAAAGGGAAAAGCCGAAAGAAGAAGAAGAAGAAGAAGAAGAAGAAGTTTTACCGCACGAGGGTTGTGTTATCAACACACAATTAACTATGCAGACACAGAAAAGTCATTTCTTTGTCATTCACCTTTGTGTGAAAATAAACTAGAGTTTAGATCAGGGGTTCTCAAACCTTTTGGGTTCAGGGTTACAGGAGAGAAACATTTCCAGGGACCCCCCCCTCATAACCCTCATGTTCATTCAATAGTTTTCTTCTATTTGTCTTTTAATGGGACGGAAATTTTTGTGTTACAAATACTTAAGAACTGTTCTTTAACAGTGTTAATACAATTTGTATACTTTTAAACATGGGGTATTTTTCATTCAAGACACACTTAAAATTATTTCAACTTCCAAAAATCATAGTTTTAAGAAATTTAACAAAACCACTTTAAAACTGTACCTATTCACATATTGACCATAATAAACAGATTGCCACTTCTTCAAATTATTATAGAAACTCTTTTCATAAAACTGATCAGAAACAGCAATAATACCAAGTAATAATAATAATAATAATAATAATAATGTCTTTTCCTGTCATCTGCGTATGTTTCCCATACACAGACGAAATTCGTCTCTGCATTTAACCCAACCACCTACCAGGTGGTGCAGTGAGCAGCCCGAAAGCGCCCGGGGAGCTGGAGAAATAGGTGTGCACTCATAGACACCCCAAGCTGGGTAGTGGCCGGGGCGCGAACCCGCGTCCTTCGGATCCGTAGTCAAAAGCCCTGCCACTAGACCATCTTGGCTCCTATTAATGTTTCTAACTTGAAATGCAGCAACAATTATACATGCTTTTGTTGTGGTAGTGTAGCACAGTGATGCACACGAGCACAGTGGTACCCCATGGACATGGATAACAGAAGTGTTATGATGCATATCAGCCATTGTCAAGCCCCGGGCTCTGGTCAGAAATTGACCAAACCACAGGCCAAGTCAATCTGGACTCCATCAATGTTACATAGCTTAGCACTGAAATGCAAAGGGAACAAGTTGAATCACACCACCTACGATGTAACAACATTGCAGTGGGGGGATGTTTGTTACTGGAACATTTTGTATGTGACTAAGCTCTGTACACCAAAATAAACAACTCATGCAGAGAGTTAAACTCATAACTTACTTCCAGCACATCATAGTTGCAGTCTTGGTGAAATTCCACATCAAATTCATGGATAGTGAGGGTAATACTGCTGCCAGCTGTTGATGTGATATACCAGATACACTCTGTGTTTGCAGGATACTTGGCTGGATATCCTGGGCTGCTGATGGAGCCTCTGGGGCCAGAAAGTTCCCCACCACAACCTTCAGGAACACATACCATTTAATTAAAAAAAACTTGACACAGCTTGTATTTATCTTCCAAGAACATTATTAAATTTACATATCAGAAATGAAAACAAATTGTTATTTGCACCCAACTCTGTTGTTTAGGAAATTATATGAACTTCCCTTTCAGAGAACAAAGTTTATTAATTTTAGTTTGGTCTATTAGTTCATTTAACAGGGATGATGCACACTATTGAACAGAGTTAGTTTTTTTGTTTTTTGTTTGTTTGTGCGATTCATGAATAGGTCACCCTAAAAATCACAATCAGATTTTTTTAAAATCTAAATCCAAATTGAAAAAATAAAATAAAACTTGACCTTTATAAAAGCAACATTCAACAAGCACTGTTGCAATATAAAATACAAATAAAATGATATACTGTATAATTTAAAAGAATTACATCATTATGAACCAGAACAAGACAGCGATAGGCCACCTCAGTCAGTAACGTAATGTCAGTGCTGAGAAATCAGAATATTGTGTAACCATTTGTTTGATCTGTAGGTGTTCAGTTCCTTTATTAAACTGAGTTTAGGTCAAGTGCAGTTTCTACAGAAAGCACTCACTGACCCAAACAACTTCTCATGAATGGAACAACTCTCTCTCTCTCTGTGTGTTCTACAGTTGTTCTAATGCTAACAAACTGAAAGAAGAAGAGGTCAGGCCATGTACAATTAGCTCCATAAGACAAACATTTGCATATTTGATCATGTTTCCAACTTAACAGGCTATATTATTTTATAACTGAACAATAATACATCTGTAGCTTTTTTCTTATCAAAAAGTTTAGATGTTTTGCTATATAAAAGGATAGGATATGGATATAATCTAATGGCATTCAAAGTATTTAGTTGAGGAAGACTCTTAGCTATATACACATCCATTTTTAGCCCAATATCTACAAAATTGACTGGTATGCATTTTTTTAAACCTTTGGTCAATTAGCTCTGGCAGCCATCTTGAATCTAATTAACTTTAAAAAAAAAAAAATCAAAAGTAAATGCACATCCACTGATTACAGTATTTTCAGAGCTTCATTAAAATACAGGCAGTTAAAGACGTATTCTGTAAATAGACAGACAGTAATACGCAGAAGGTTGATATCAAAGTTTTAATCAAAGCTCTTAGAATATGTAACACTGATAGTGAGTTAGGGATGACCCTCAGCTACAAACACACCAAATTAGGGATGCACGATATTATTGGCATGGTATCGGTATCGGACGATATTATTTTAAACGTAATATTGGACAACGGTCATTCCATCAAAATAACTCACCGATATAAAATATTCTGTTTTTGTATGACAACCCAGTGACAAGGATGCCTGCAGTGGCAGCATGACATGATGGCGTAACACACGCCTACCTGATCTGATCACGGTAGAGAGGAAATTTCAAAATGTCGGCAGTGTGGAAGTTTTTTGTTGTTGTTGAGGATATTGGATTCCCAAGATTTTTAGTCTCACTACATCATCCCCAGTCTGAGGTATTTTTCCAAGGTAGCCTTGCCCGAGTTACAAGCCATCATTTCCAACATCATTGAGAAGCTAATAGCCGATAGCACTTGGGTGAGTTTTACCACAGACTTTTGGACGTCAAACGTTAGCCCCATTAGCATGATTAGTATTAAGGCAGAATGGATAGACAAAAACTTTGAGCTTAAAAAGGCTGTCCTTAATGCATATGAGTGCAGAGGATCCCACACTGTGGCTAGGAACCTGGACTAAGCCTCCACAAGTGAGACAGAATTGCAGGTAGCTAATGCTAATAAATAACATTTAACACTTTTCCTTTAATATAAGTTAAAGTGCTATGCTGTTACTGAATATATGTCACCAGCTGTTATAGCAGTTACACCGTTTTTGTAGCAAATAAGCCTAATTGCTGGTGAAGATTCTCAGTCATCCAGGACATGATAAAATCAAAAAAAGGTGTTCAATACAAAAACTGAAAGTTATGCACCATAACTCATGTTCCCTGAAGGAAGGGAACGAGGTGCAACATACTTGCTATGGGAATTGCGCCCCCGCGCGATTACCTGAAGGAATACATTCACGCCTTTACGGCAGGGGCGTCAGCGTCGCGCCAGAGGCCCCGCCCTCTGTGCATTTAAGCGACCGACGCCCGTCCATCTTTCTCAAAATTGCACTTCACCGAGCTTTCAGCATTGAAAGGGCCAGATATGTTGCACCTCGTTCCCTTCCTTCAGGGAACATGAGTTATGGTGCATAACTTTCAGTTCCCTTTCAGTTTGGTCTCTCGGTGCAACATACTTGCTATGGGAACGTAATTCATTCACGCCCTTGAAATGCTCAGCAAAATGCATGTGAGAACCTCCGTCCTAAAAGACGGGCATCTCCCAGCTGCTTACTACAAGGGATGCAGAGAGCAGATGCCAAGAGGAAAAAAGCCAAATGTGAGAGACATCCACATGATGTCTCACATGGCCATGTATACAACACCAATTAGAGACAGCCTAAGCATGCTCCAGTAGTGTGAATATTCATCAACT
>JBBPBX010005187.1:21861-73106 GCA_038048925.1 Garcialebias charrua | reverse complement strand
AGTTATGTATTAGCATTAGAAAATTAGAAAGCGTTAGTCATTTTGTACTGCTGGTGAAAGATTATTATTGTTTAATCTGATTGTTTGAAAAAAGGGGCAGATATAATAAGATTTATTCTTCTTTCTGCTACCTTTAATTTTTTTACATTGTGTACGTATCATTAATGGGATTGTCTTGTATTGTATTTCTTTTGTAAAAAAAAAATGAACAAATTTAATAAACATTAATAAACATTAATAAACAGTACTGTGTTAGTGTTTTTGTTGATCTAAAAAAAGCATTTGATACCATTGACCACACCATTCTCCTTGAAAAACTAAATAAATATGGTATTAGAGGACCAGCATTACAGTGGGTATCTAGCTATTTGAAAGATAGGAAACAGTTTGTGCAAATAAATGATGTTAGATCTGACCTCCGTGATATCACTTGTGGAGTTCCTCAGGGCTCTGTGCTTGGACCAAAGTTATTTATTTTATATGTGAATGACTTGGTAAATGTGTCAGGACTTCTTAAATGTGTTCTTTTTGCCGATGACACCACATTTTTCTGTTCGGGTAAAGACATAAAACAGATTTTGGATATGATGAAAACAGAATTTATAAAAATACAAACTTGGTTTAAATTAAACAAATTATCTTTGAATTTAGATAAAACTAATTACATGATATTCAGTAACAAAAAGAGAATTGTTGACGATCCATTTGAAATTGAAGATGTTGTGATCTGTAAAGTGAGTGAAGTGAAGTTTCTGGGTGTTATCATTGATGACAAACTGACATGGAAACATCATGTAAATTCCATTAAAACAAAAATAGCTAGATCAATTGCAGTACTGTATAAAGTCAGGGATTTTTTAATTGATAAAGCTCTGTATATGTTGTATAACACAATCATTGTTCCACATTTAATCTATTGTATTGAGGTTTGGGGAAAAGCGTGCAAAACAATTACAAAGCCTGTTTTTATTTTACAAAAGAGAGCTGTAAGAGTAATCACCAGAAAACATTTCAGTCACCCATCAAACACCTTGTTTCTTCAGCTAAATTTATTGAAATTCCAGGAATTGGTAGAATATAGTATTTTATCAGTTATGTATAGGGCTCATAATAACACATTACCTTTAAATATCCAAAGAAATTTTATAAAAAGACAAAGTTATTACAATCTCAAAGGGACAGAGATATTCATCAAACCACAATTCAGAACCAGCTTAAAGGGACGGTCTACCTCAATTCAGGGAGTTCGATTGTGGAATGTTCTGGAGAGTGATGTTAAAAATGCAAAATCAATGTATACATTTAAGAAAAAGGTCAAAAAGGACTTGCTCAAAAACTATATATGATGTAGCTTAGTGTGTTTGTGTATTACACTTATGTTGTACTTATGATGTAGCTTAGTGTGTTTGTGTATTACAGTTAGAAAAATTTAGTAGAGTTATTCATTTTGTGATGTAGTTTGTGTATTACAGTTAGAAAAATTAAGTAGAGTTATTCATTTTGTGATGTAGTTTGAAGGTTATCATTGGTTGAACAAACTGTGAAATAAGGGGCAGATATAATAAGATTTCATCTTCTTTCTGCTCCTTTCATTTTATCCTACTTGTATTCTTGTATCTGATGAAACTGTTTTGTATTGTTCTTTTAAAATGAATGAATAAACATCAAATCAAACTTCTGTGGCTGTCGTGGACGCCATTTTGAACAGTGCTAATGGCGAACTACTTTTTATAATCCAGCAGATTTGACCATTTTGTGAAACTCTCAAGCTCAGGAGA
The DNA here is from genome assembly GCA_038048925.1 of Garcialebias charrua. Classification (NCBI taxonomy): domain Eukaryota; kingdom Metazoa; phylum Chordata; class Actinopteri; order Cyprinodontiformes; family Rivulidae; genus Garcialebias; species Garcialebias charrua. The sequence goes on along the minus strand of JBBPBX010005187.1, from coordinate 71,328 downwards.
ACTTGTGCTATAACGTCAGCTATGAAATATATTTTTTCTCGGCAAAGAAACAATTGTTTTTATCGTGTTTTCTTGGAAAGTCCTTAGCTTCTGTGGCCACCGCCATTTTGAAGAGAGGGCAAATGGCGAACTACTTTTTTTAATCCAGACGCGTCGCGTAGGCCACTGAGAAACATCCATAAGTTCACCCTCCATGTTAAAAACTCTTCGTCTGACTCTTCGAAAACAAGCAATAAGGCTGCAGAGTAACACACTGGCTGCTAACTGCGCTCTCTAGCCAAGAGACTGAGGGGGACGCTTTTTTGTCACGGACCACATCCGGCGCTGACAGGATATGGGTCTGTTAGCAGTCGTCCGGTTGATTTAAGAGCCCGTAAATAAGTTTTTTTCGTTTTTACTGATAGATAATTAGTGTAAGATGATTTATTTTGATTTATTTTGATGTAAGATGATTTATTTGGGCAGTTACGTATTTAGGTTACTGTGTCTTTAAGAGACTTCTTCTTCGTGGGTTTTTGGGTGTGTTCAGGTTAAGCGGGCGAAACAACGGCAGACGCGGGCTGCGTTCATAAGGGAATGACGTTGTACTGAAGAGCTGAATAAAGTTTGTGCAGCCAAGCTATCCCCTTTCAGCGTGATTACTCCTTCTCCACCCCACGACCTTCGGATGTGTTTGTAACACTTCTCCACCCCATATGTCGGTGTTACACTGGTGGCAACGGGTTTGTGGACGCTTTCAGCGATTGGAGCGGTGAGCACATGCTTAGCATGCTATTAGCCTTATAGCCAATGCTGCACATGCTGATAGGCGCGTTTAGCTGCTGTTGAGGACGGACTTTTTTTTAATTCCTCCAATTTTTTTTCTACTAGTTTCAACGACTAATACTCATTGATGGAGAGTAACTTTTGGGAACAATTACCTTTTCATTCTGCTGCGGGCCGTACTAGGCCACAGTACAGCCACGTGTTTGGATGGAAAAGAGGATTTTTCAAAATGGTGTAGACGTTTTGAAGTGACTGTTGAGGCTGATCCTGATGCTACTGAAGACAGTTTTGCGAAACTGTTGCCTACATACTTGGGGGGAGCTGCTTTTAGTTACTGGGACAGTTTATCCGATGCAGTTAAAACAGACTATTCAGCCACGAAGGAAAAGCTGAAAAGCGTGTTTGGACAAACTGCTTATTTGTCGACTTTCCAGAGCTACATTAATGCACGCAGCCGCCTCCCTGGTGAAGCTCTCCCTGTGTTCGCTGCAGAAATTTGCCGTCTGGTCGAGGAAGCTTTTCCAACTTATGGCGATAATGCTAAACAGGGAGAAAAATTTAGACGCTTTATTGCTGGACTTGACCCATACCTCCAACTGCGATGTCATGAGCAGGGGGTTAAAACATTGGAGACTGCGCTACAGTTGGCTATTCAAATTGAAGCTGCTCACCAAGCTACTAGAGTGTTCACATCCCCAGCTCCGGTGCAGTCTTCTTCTACGCCAGCTTACCCTGCTGTCTCACCTGGGTGGTCTACTCAGCTCCCTTCACCTGCTCCTCAAGGAGTCCACTCAGCTACGGGGGATGATTTCAAGAAAATGGCAAACACGATCGAAATGCTGGCGGACAAAGTTCATCAGCTACAAATGACGGTTGACCGCCAGCGTGAGGACGCATATCGACAGGACAGGCGGGATTATGGATTTCGTCATCGGAGCTCCGCTTCGGCTGGACGAGGTGAGGGCAGATATTCATCGGATGACTACCATCTGTCACCTCCACGCCGCAGAGACTCATCGGACGACCGGAACACACATCGCCGCAGCTCCTTCCGCACATCACATGACGAGGAACGCAACCAACGGGAGTCACCTGCTCGAACCAGCTCATCTGAACGCTACTCGCAGGGCTACAACGCTCCAAACAGGGGCTATGCTAGCCGTGGTCGCTCTCCGGGCCGCTATGAAAGTGGCCGCCTTCATCGCTCTCCCAGTCCGGCCCGGGTACGGTTCCAGTCCCCTGCACGTCAATACCGGGAGCAGGGAAACTACAAGTGGCTAACAATGAGGGCAGATTGTCAGCTACCAACTTCTCTTTGGTCCAGATGGACAACGATATTCACCCTGACACAGGTACTACTGACACCTTGTGTGTGACTGATGTAGACAAAAGATATGTGTCAGTTGTTATTGAGGACACTGTAGTACATGCTTTTGTTGACACAGGGGCTGACGTTTCAGTCATTAGTGAGACTTTTAGAATGGCTACACCTGCTCTTCAGAGAAAACCCATTATGAAACGGTTTGTTCCTGTCACTGGGGTCACAGGTGATCCCCTTGATCACGGCCGTGGTGTAGTGATAATGGCAGTCATCCCCCGATCGGAAGGTTGGAGGTTCGAATCCGGGTTACTCACACCATGTGTCGTTGTGTCCCTGGGCAAGACACTTAACCCCGAGTTGCTCCCGGTAGGACTGGAAGGCACCTTGCATGGCAGTCGCCGCTACCGGTGTATGAATATGTGTACGAATGGGTGGATGGTTGGTATTGTAAGGCGCTTTAGGGTCCCTCACAGGGGGCTGGAAAGCGCTATATATAAATAAGCTCCATTTACCATTTACTTGACTCTGTAGGCTCCATTTATGTGAATTTGAGTATTGCAGGTGAGCCCATGACACATATACTTCAAGTTGTCAGAAACTGTACAAAACCAATCATTTTAGGTTGGGACTTTATGGTGGCGAATGGCATTACTGTTGACGCTTGGAACATGACATGCAATGTAGCCGGTACGGCTGTACCGCTAGTTAGTCCATATTTGTACATTCCCCGCCTGACTACGGTGACAGTAGCGGCCACGGTTGCCATTCCGGCTATGTCAGAGAAGGTCATCACAGCTAATCTTGATGTACCCCTGAAAGGGTTTTTACCTAATGGTTACATTGGTGTGTTCGAACCACATTATACCGATCAGTCTTCTACTGGTATGGCATGGACTGTGGCGAGGGTAGAACACGGTTCTATTTGTGTGAAAGTGGCTAATGTTTCACATAGTGAAGTTATGCTACATGATGGTACACAGGTGGGACATTTTCATGCTATCTTGGCAGGGGGCCAGAGTGAGTTCACCATTATGGATGGTTCTATTGGTAATGTTAATAGACAGATACCTGACAGTCCGGGTGCAACTCCTATTATAGATGACACTGATTCAGACCTGACGCCATTGCAGAAAACACAACTGACGGACACTTTGACTTCTTTTGCTGACGTGTTTAGTCAACACCCACATGACTTTGGTAGAACTGACATGGTCACACACAAAATCATTACGAACTGTCACACCCCAGTCTCTCAGAGAGCCTACCGCACCTCTCCAGTCATGAAGGCTGAAATCCGTCGCCAAGTGGAAGCACTTAAGGCGCAAGATTTGATAGAGGACAGCTCGAGCCCCTGGGCCAGCCCAGTGGTGATGGTGAAAAAGAAAGATGGCTCATATAGATTTTGTGTAGATTTTCGAAAACTGAACTCTGTCACTATTACTGACGCCCACCCCCTACCAAGAGTAGATGACAGTTTAGACGCGTTGTCTGGTTCGCAGTACTTTTCTACCATGGACATGTCTAGTGGGTACTGGCAAGTACAAATGGATCCTGCAGACAGACAAAAGACTGCATTTACTACAGGTGATGGCTTGTACCAATTTAAGGTCATGCCCATGGGACTCAAAAACGCACCTCCAACCTTTCAAAGGCTCATGGAGCTGGTTCTGCGAGGTCTACACTGGACAACTTGTGTCATTTACTTGGATGACATCATTTGCATGGGAAAAACATTTGAAGAACATCTAGGCAATCTCACAGACATTCTCACTCGCTTCAGACAAGCAGGGTTAAAGTTAAACCCTAAGAAATGTGACTTTTGCAAACCTGCTGTGAAGTACATGGGACACATTGTGTCACGAGAGGGACTGACGGTGGACCCAATCAACAGTGAACGCATTAGTGACTGGCCTGTTCCACGTTCGCCGACAGAGGTACGTGCCTTTTTGGGACTGTGCTCATATTACAGACGTTTTGTGCATCAATATGCCTTTATTGCTCAGCCTTTACATAGACTTACCCAAAAACAAGTTGTGTTTGAATGGACAGATGACTGTAGCACAGCTTTTCAAACACTTAAGAAGGCACTGACTTCTCCTCCAATAATGGCATTTCCAAACTTTGATGAACCATTCATTTTGAGCACAGATGCATCTAATTTGGCAGTTGGTGCAGTACTATCACAGATACAACAGGGACAAGAAAGGGTGGTGGCATTTGCAAGTCATGTACTGTCAAAAACAGAGAGAAAATGGTCTACCTATGACAAAGAACTGTATTCATTAAACCTTTATTTAGTCAGGTAAATCTTTTGAACCTCATGGGCTCATTTACGAAAGCGACCTGCTACAACTAAAGAACAATGAAGAGCAGTGGTAGAATTTCCTTAAACAATAAACAATAAACAAACAAACAATAAACAATAGAAAACAAAAGAGAGAAAAAAACAAAAGAAAGTTTTTTTTTTTTAACAAAGTATCAAAAAACTAGCAAAACATTATAAGGTAGACGTATAAAATCAAAGACAGGAACAAATCTGCATTGGTTTTTGCCAGGATTCCAACAGATTCTGAAAACCATTTAGAGAAGTCAAGGTCGAGAGCTTCAGATCTTTTTGTAAGATATTCCATGAAGCAGGAGCGGAGTAGGAGAAGGCCCTTTTTCCAAGTTCAGTCCTCACTGACGGAACACTGCAGGTAATCATGTCCTGAGAGCGCACACTGTAGCTGCACTCACGCAAAGACATGTAGGAGGAGATGTATGAGGGCAGCAGACCAAGAAGTGATTTAAAGATGAAAATGTACCAGTGGAAGAGTCTGCGTGAGGTTAATGATGTCCAGTTAACCAGTGAATACAGGGTGCAGTGGTGGGTACGATAATCACAACCAGTTATGAATCTTAGTGCACCATGATAGACAACATCCAACATCCGCAGGGTGCTTGTAGGAGCATTCATGTAGAGAATGTCACCGTAATCAATGGAGGGAAGGAAAGTCACAGACACAAGGCGTTTCCTAACATTCAGTGATAGACATGATCTGTTTCTGAAAAAGAAACCCAGTTTAACTTTCAGTTTCTTCACTAGGTTTTCCACGTGGAGTTTAAAAGAGAGATGTGAATCGATCAGGATACCCAGATATTTATAGGAATCAACAAACTCAATAGGGACACCATTTGAAGATAAAATCAGAGGAGGATCTGCTGGAACCGCCTTCCTATTTGAAAAAAACATCCCTTTTGTTTTATCAGCATTTAGGACAAGTTTGAGACGGAACAAATCTGACTGGATGATGTCAAAAGCGGATTGCAGTAACTGGAAAGCCTTAGCAACTGTTTTAGCTCGGCAGTAAACAACTGTATCATCAGCATAGAAATGTAAGGATGCATCAGGGATGCAGTGACCTACATTAGCTATGTAGATTGTAAAGAGAGTTGGTCCTAAAACTGAGCCTTGTGGTACACCATTTTTAACTGTTAAATAGCTGGAAGAAGTACCGTTATGTTGAACACATTGCCTCCGATTGGAAAGATAGTTAGAAAACCAACCGATGGTGTGATCAGAGAAACCGATTTCTGAGAGCTTATGACACAGGATGTTATGATCCACAGTGTCAAAAGCTTTAGACAGGTCTAAGAAAAGTGCAGCACAATAGTCCTTAGCATCCAATGCTTCAACAACATCATTCAGAACCTTCAGAGAAGCAGTTGTTGTGCTGTGTTTTTTCCTGAAACCAGATTGATGGAGAGGTAAGATGTTAAATGAGTCCAGATAATTTTTGATCTGAGAGTTTATCAGTTTTTCTAGAACCTTGGCTAAGATGCAGAGTTTAGAGATCGGTCGATAATTGTTCAGTGAGGTGGGGTCACCTCCCTTCAGCAAGGGAAGGGGTATGCTATTGTGTGGTCAGTCAGACACTTTAGACATTACCTGAGTTGCAATCCTTTCACCATTATTACTGATCATCGTCCTTTGCTTAGTTTAAGGGAAATGGACATTTCGCATGACCCTATAGGATGCAGGGGTCGTTGGGCATTGGAGCTCGATCCGTATCAATGGACAATCACTCACAAAGAGGGTAAAAAACACACAAATGCAGATGCCATGTCACGGATACCATTGGGACAGGACTCTATTGAGATGACAAGTACGACGCTACCTGATGCTCACTCTTCGCCTAGTGATACAGGAAAATTTGTCTCACTGTCTGAGGTGAGGGGTAATGATGAGGGGTCATGCTCGACCCCTGAACATTTAGAGAGGACCAATATTGTACCAAAAGTTTGTTGTGTGGACACTGATAGGACACATGTGAATGAGGGGTTTGACACATTACAACAGACATTATCTGCCCATAACGTGGACATTGTAAATGCGCAACTTGCTGATCCTGTTCTCGGGGAAGTGCATAATTGGGTTAAAAACAAGAAACGTCCCTACCTCAGACAGGTAAAAGGTAAAATGCAGAGGAAACTATGGTGGCAGTTTCATAACTTGTTGCTATGTAATAACTTGTTGTGTCGCAAAGGTCAAACACCGCCTGGGAAACCTGAGGTTTATCAAGTGTTAATTCCAGTGGCACTGGTTACAGAGACAATGCAATTTTTTCATGGTAATCCATGTTCTGGTCATTACAGTGCTGAACGAACATTTAAGAAAGCATTGACAGTGTGTTATTGGCCAGGAATGAGATCTGATATTGAGCAGTTCTGTAACTTGTGTAAGACATGTGAAGCTTTTAGGAGGGTTGTACCAAAGCACAGAGCTCCTTTACAGACTGAAAGACCATTTCAGCTGGTCTGTACGGACATTACCGAACTGCCAGTCACATCTGTGGGAAACAGATATGTGCTTGTGGTACAGGACCATTTCACCAAGTATGTGAATGCATATGCTATGGTTGATCAAAGGGCTGCCACAGTAGCACAGTTACTCTGTGAAAGGTATATCCCTGAACATGGTGTCCCTGAGGAACTGTTGTCGGATCAGGGACGACAATATGAGTCAGAAATTATACAAAACATTTGTCAGAAACTACAGATGACAAAGAAAAGGACCTCCCCATATCACCCAAGAGGGAATGGTATGGTGGAGAGATTTAACAGGACTTTGAAAGAACAGTTGGCTCGACTCATCCAGGACTATGGAGGTGAGTGGGACCACTATCTTCCTGCTGTGGTGCTTTCATTCAACTCTACGCCACACTCGAGCACAGGGTATTCACCTTATTTCCTTGTGCATGGCAGAGAGCCCAGACTACCGGCTACTGTTCATGTTTCATCGCCGACAGTTTCTGATAGTCCGACTAACTATGGTGCAGAACTGGCTCGACGGATGGACGCTGCTTTTGAGACTGTTTTTCTACATCGTGAAGAACAGAGACAAAAACGAGAATACTACTACAACAAGGACACAAGGTTCAGGCCATACGTTTGTGGTGATCTGGTATGGATGGATGATCCCACCACACAACGACAGAAGCTTGCTCCAAACTGGACTGGACCATATAAGGTTGTATCTGTGGACGACAAAGGGCTCCTTTACAAGCTGGTGGATGTGCAACATCCTCAGGCTGCGACCAAGGTCATCCACTATGATCGGTTGAAACCTTATCGTGGTTCCACAGACACATTAACAATGGAGGGCAATCAATCTGTCCCAATGCCAAACATGAACACGCTGCCGAAGTACACAGCTTTGTCTGGCTCATTGCCCTTGATCTTAGACCAAACAGCACAGACAGCAGAAACTGCGTGAGGTCATTGACACTTTCACCAAGGAGACAAATTGGACCAGTCTCCCAGCAGCCGGCGCAAACACCTCTTAGCTTGCCGCCCTCTGAGGGTGCAGTTGTCACCAGGTGTGGGCGCATTGTTCGAAAGCCACGATGACTGTTGTCGTGACAAAGCTAAAAAAAAAAAACTGTTCTATATGTGGACTTTGTTGTAAGTTTTATTGTTCTGAGATTGTGTTTTGGGAAGATGATTTATTTTCTCTTATTGTTACTATGGTTACCTTATTTTGAAATGAGGACATTTCATTTAAAGAGGGGGAAGTATGTAAGATGATTTATTTTGATTTATTTTGATGTAAGATGATTTATTTGGGCAATTACATATTTAGGTTACTGTGTCTTTAAGATACTTCTTCTTCGTGGGTTTTTGGGTGTGTTCAGGTTAAGCGGGCGAAACAACGGCAGACGCGGGCTGCGTTCATGAAGGAATTATGTTGTACTGAAGAGCTGAATAAAGTTCGTGCAGCCAAGCTATCCCCTTTCAGCGTGATTACTCCTTCTCCACCCCACGACCTTCGGATGTGTTTGTAACACTTCTCCACCCATACGGCAGTGTTACATTAGTTATTAGCGGTACTGCATTTTAAATAAAAATAGCGCCAATCCGCTTATGAATTATAAAAGTTAGTCAATCCGCTTTAAAGCTAACAAGTTGTTTAGGTCCGCTATAAGCGGATTAGCGCTTTAGCGCTCCCTGGCGGTCTGGCGCCCACCTTTGGATATTAGTTTCTTATTTTGTTCGTCAGTGATATTTGGAAGATTGATCATTCCCAAAAAGGCATCAATCTGGTTGTCGCTGTTTGTCTGTGGTTGTGAATATAGTGTTTTATACTCTGATGCATGCTCAATAATCCAGGTAGAAAAATCCAAAAAAGCGAAGTCTAGTCCTTTGGACATTCAAAAAACAAAACTATAAAATGTATACTATAAAAAACTATAAAACACTAAAATTGTGTTTTATAGTATTTTTGAAAGCAGTTTTTGATTTTCTCTGGATTAGTTTCTATTTCCTTTGTTACACTGTTTCTGATTTTATGTATACCGGTAGTTCTGCAGGCTTGTTGTTTTCTTAACCTATATGATAAAAGTTTTAGGGATTTCCCCCCTACCTCGTAGTATTGTTGTTTTATAAACATGAGCTTTTTCTGGATTTCTTGAGTATCTATTTCTACTATTTCTTTTTTTAGTTTTGTAATCTTATGTTTGGTTTCATCATCTTTGGGAAACTTTGCATGTTCTGTCTGTAATCTTTTCAAATTCTCTTCTAATTCCTGGAGTTTTCCCCCCCTAATTCTCTTCTCATATGAGGTTATGGATATAATTTTACCCCTAATTACTGCTTTTAATGTGTCCCAGACCGTCGAGGGGGTAACTTCCTCATTATCATTATTTTCTGAATATAATTTAATTTCATGTTTTAATTTGTCTCTAATGACCAAGTTGTTCAAAATGTTAGAATTCAATCTCCACAGAGTGGAGTTCCTCCTACTATCCAGACGGATTGAGATGTAGATGGGACTATGATCTGAAAGAGTACTAGGTCCTATTTCGCAACTGTCTACCATGAAAACATCTCCCTTGAAGAAGTAATCTATGCGGGAGTAGACGTTGTGTACATGGGAATAGTGTGAGTAATCTCGGCTCTTTGGGTTTTTCTCTCTCGAAACGTCTACGACCCCCACCTCATTCAACCACATTTAATCTTTTGTTAATGTTTGTTGCGTCTGGTTTCCCATTTGATGAATCAATTTTCGGGTTTAATCAGACGTTGAAATCTCCGCCACATAATAAGATCCCCTGACTTTTTGTTGTATTTATGTCAACTATTTGAGGAGCATCAAATGCAGAACCACTAGACTGAGGAACAGTTTCTACCCTGAGGCTGTTAGACTCATGAATAAATAAATAATAAGAATAATCACTGTGAAATATCACATCATGCTGATGCTGATCTGTTTTCTTGTTGCTGTTTTCTTGTTGCTGTGTTCATCTGTGACCATCTGGCCATGAAGACTCATGTTCATGCTGCTGTTTGTAATGATGTTTTTCTATTACTCTAGGGCTTAGTGTATTTCTAGTTGATGTTTTTCTTAGTTCATATCCTAGATGTTATTACTGTTTTTCTCTTACATTTTGTTGTTGGATGTAACTGGGACCCTGTGTACATAATCTCATTTCATCACAAGTACTACATGCGGTGCAAATGACAATAAAGACTCTCTGACTCTGACTCTGACTGAACTATTTGTTTATAAAAAGACCAGTTACTTCCAGGAGGTATATACACATTTCACACACTGATCTTTGAATGGGCCACAGGCACGTGTTATCCCAAATATGTGTGTGTGTTAGCTTCCAAATTACCTAGTTTGGTGTGTATCAGTGGCCCAGCTTGCTTATAACTTCTCTCTCCCTCTCACAGTCTTCAAAGAATTGAGAAAGCTTATCGGATGATGAGCGAAACGTCTTCTGTTACAAATAAAGTCCAGTTGATCTTGAATTGAACGCCTTTTTGACACATTAAGGAGTGTTATCATGATTCCTTCTACCTTGCCCGTCACCATAACAAATCTGCCTTCACTGTCTTTATATTCTGAAACGTGTTCGTAATTTACAGCCTTGGATATGAGAGTCGCCACTCCTCTCCGCCTCCCTGATCCATGTGAAGAGAAGTAAACATGTTTAAATCCCTGTTTATTTAATTTAGCGTGTTCTGAGTCGTTGAGGTGTGTCTCTTGCAAAAAAGCGACTTGGATTTTACCTTTTTTAAATTTTGATAAGATTATTTCCCTTTTAATTGGATTGAGTACTCCATTTATATTAAATGTTGTTATTTTTAAAGATCTACTATTCATTGATGTGATTCCCCTCTCCATTTCACTCAAATAACTGGTGCATTTCCCCCTCCCCGTGAGAACCAGCAGAGAACAAACCATTAACATAACACACATGAAACTAAATACAATTTGTCCAGGTAACTTCCTAGGCTGGGGTCTGTTAACTCGACCCTGTTGAGCTCCTCTAAGGAGCTCGAAGGAGAAAGTCCCCCTCCTCCGTCCAGAGGGGGAGGTGCTAAAAAAGAAAAGGTCCCGCACGAACCGGATAATTCAAGAGTTTGTTTCCACCACTAGTTATAGGTTTAAAGATGTTTCACAACTTCTCACGTCGACTTCAGTCAGGGAAAGATCTGCTAGGTTCCGGAGAGGGCCGTGGTTGTTCTCTTGAAGGCTCGTTGCTTCTCCTTGTACCCCGAGGGGGGGGGGTGTTGGATGAGCCCTTCGTCGCTCTCCGGTCCGCTCTCGTCCAGGACAGCTGCTGTACCTGTTCCATGAGCGTATCCGGAGGCTTGATGGTTGACACGGTGAAGCCTCGTCTCAGCAGGTCTTCTGATGCCTCCTCTATTGTGTCGTAAGTTTTGGTTCAGTCTTCATATCTGACACGTAGCTTCGCTGGGAAGAGGGTCTGGAAGTGGAAATTGTTTTCCTTTAGTACTTTGCAGATTTCCGCATATTCCCTTCGTCTTTTAAGTATGAGAGGTGGATAGTCATGGTTCAGGTTTATATGGTTTTCTTGCCAGGTGAAGCCCTTCTTCTGCCAGGCTTTACGGAGTATCATATCTTTAGTTCTGGAGCTTAAGAACTTAATTATGATGGAGCGTGGATGAGCGTCAGCTGGCGGCTGCAGCCCCACTGACCGGTGAGCTCTTTCGATGTCGAGTTCTGGGGTGTCCTCGTTTATTTCAAGACCCTGACAAAGTAGGGTTTCGACAAATGAGATCATCGTCGATTCCTTTTCGGATCCCTCTGGCAACCCATATATCTTTAAATTCTCACATCTGGATTGACTCTCCAGATCCAAAACTTTGTTCTCCAGCTTAGCATGTAGCTTTAGCATAGCCGTGATGACCTCCTCCGTATTTTGAATCCTTTCCTCAGCCTTCTCAATACGTCCCTCCGCCTCCTCCATCCTGGTGTTCACCTTCGCAATTTCTTCTTTTATCGTCTCAAATTATTCTTTATTTTCTTGAAGTCAAAGTCAAAGTCAAAGTCAACTTTATTGTCAGAACTGCAATATGTACAGGACATACACAGGACCGAAATTGCGTTTCTCTCAGTCCCTCGGTGCAACAGTAACCATCTAAAGCCCGATGCAGAGCTCAGCGTCCTCCCTAGACGCCACACACGGCACATTCTGTGTGCGCCTGTTCACCAGGCAGAGCTCTGCTAAAAATGCTCATGTTCTCCTTGAGCAGCTGTGCGCAGAGGGGACTGAACTGAGGTCGCTGATTGGTCAGACACCGCGCATCGCGTACGCGGTCGTAAAATTGGAGCTTGGCGCGTTCGCGCAACCGTTCAAAGACTAGTGCAAGGCGCGTGCGAATGTTGCACACACAACGGGGCGTCGCGCTCGCTGGAGCGCGGAGCTCTGCGCCGGCCTTAAACACTAAACACTAAAACATTTAATAAACAAAAGCATAAAATAGCAAAAGTGTAACACTGTCCTGAGTTTTTTCATAATAGTATAAAAGTATGAAAATTTACACCAACACTGAAACACCAAACACCCCTAAAACACCAAACACCCAATGAACATAAGCATAAAATGAAATAATAAAAGTGTAATACTGTCCTGAGTTTTTGCATAGTAGTATAAAAAGTATAAAAAGTATATCTATAAAATAAACTGAAGTTTCTAGCATTGACATTTGCAAAGAGTGGCACAGCAGCATATAAGTTAATGTACACAGTATATGTATGAGGTAGTTGATGTTGGTATATAGGCAAAGTGGCATATGAAGTAAGGCACATAAGGCACATTTGGCATCCTTAGATAAGGCTAGTCAGAGAATGCTGTATATGTATCTGCAGTAGTGTAGATAAAAGTAGTGTAAATGTAAACAGTAGTAATAAATGTAAAGCAGTAGTAATAAATGTAATAATAAATGTAAACAGTATTAATAAATGTAAACAGTGAATGTAAACAGTAGTATGACTATAGGCAGTAATGTAGTACAAACATTAGTGCAAATATGAGAAGTAGTGCAAACTGAATGAGCACATGACCGAGAGTTTAGTGAATAACCCGTTTGATGACACAGAGTCCAGTGTTAAAATCTTTGTGTTGAGTGGTAATGTGTGAGAAAGTTTTTTGTGTTAAGGCAGTTCAAATGGGAGGGGAGGCAGAGCAGGCAGAGTGTTTAGCATTCTGACTGCCTGATGAACAGAGCTGTCTCTCAGTCTGCTGGTTCGAGCCTGGAGACTCCTCAGTCTCCTCCCTGATGGCAGCAGTCTAAAGCGGCTGTGTAGTGGGTGTGTGGGATCACCTGCCATGCAGTGGGCTTTCCGAGTGAGGCGTTTGCTGTGTAAGTCCTGCAGTGAGGGCAAGGAGGTGCCGACGATCTTCTCAGCTGCTTTCACGATGCGCTGGAGGCTCTTGCGGCATGATGCAGTGCATGCACCAAACCACACAGTGATGCAGCTGGTCAGGACACTTTCTATGGCACCCCTGTAGAAGGTGCACATGATGGGGGTTGAAGCTCCAGCCCTTTTCAGCTTGCGGAGAAAGTAGAGGCGCTGGTGAGCCTTCTTGGCCAGTGCTGCAGTGTTCCTGCTCCAGGACAGGTCCTTTGAGACGTGCACTCCCAGGAACTTGGTGCTGTCCACTCTCTCCACTGCGGTGCTGTTGATGGTCAGAGGGGCATGTTGTGCATCCCTCTTCCTGAAGTCCACGACAATCTCCTTTGTCTTCTCCACGTTGAGAGTGAGATTGTTGTGTCCGCACCACAAGGCCAAGCGGCTCACCTCATTCCTGTAGTCCGTCTCATCGTTGTTGCTGATGAGACCTACCACTGTTGTGTCGTCCGCAAACTTGATGAAGTGGTTGGAGCTGTACGATGGTGTGCAGTCGTGTGTTTTGAAGAAACCCTTTTAGTTCTCTCAGTATCAGTTCGGTGTCGGCCATTTTTTAGATGCTACTCCTCGTGGCTCGTTAGCTTCAACTTTGTTAGCTGCTAATTGTTGCTGCGTCTCTCCTTTCACATCCACCTGGCCTCAGTCGACGTTTATGTCTCAGAATAGTGGTTCAGTCCTGTCCCCCTTTTTAAGTTGTTATTCTGGTGTAGTGGGCATGACCGTGTCCACTTTGATACACCTGTGTATTTTTGAACTGTTCCAGAGATGACCTTTACTGACCTCTCAGTAAAGCAAGACATTTACCACAAATTATTCCATTAGTTGTAATCTGAAGAACATAGTCACCAAAAGAGACTATTTCTATCTTTGATTTTATTCTAATGTAATCAAAAGAATAACTTTTGTCATTTTCATGATATATGTTATATGCTGTTATTCTTTAAATGTGAAACATCATTGTGTCATTTCTGCAAATGAAAAGGTGGCAAAGTTCAGCTAAAATGTCAAACTGACTTATACAGAAATTGTTTTTGTCGAGTTTCAGCTAAAACTCTCATCTAGCGTCTGAAAGTCTCTCACTCAGATACTTTTCCTAAACAATTTCCTTCTCTGCGCTGAATTTCACCTTGAATAGTGATAACAAGTGGACCAATGAAAAAGAGACAAGTTTCTCTCATCTCGGATCCTTCCTTAAGTTCTAAGCTGTTGCTGGAACGGATGAGTTTGCTGGGAACTTCAAGACATGAAGACGTCCCAAAGAGCTGAATGAATGCCTGTCACCCGCCAAGGACAGTCATTCAGCTAAGGATTGATAACATGCTGTTATGAATCCACTTCGAACGAGCGTAAGCTCAAAACTTTGTTTATTCCTTCCTGGAATAAGCTTATCTTGAAGTCAGAGGCCAGGAGCTGACATATTTTCTGATGATCCAAGCGGAACCCAGGAGACGTTGAAAACGTAAACGAATAACCAGTTCGGACGAACTGGGCCTGAAGGACTCTGTGCATCTTACAGGCTGGTGTCATCTCTTTATCAGACTCGTCGTCGAAGGTAAAGAGCTGTTTACAAACGTACCTGGATTTCAGCAGAAATCTGATGAGAAGTGTCATTTCTGGTAACATGCTCAAGATAATTTCCTTTAAACCATCTCTCCATCTTCCTCCTATCTCCTTTCCCTAAATTCTAAGCTGGAAACTATTTAAGTTAAAGAGCCCTCAGATTAAATATGTTTAACATCCTGTATTGAAGTCTGTTGTGTTAAATTTAACTGTGCTGACGTGTTAAATTGAAAGAAAGTGAAATCATGTCAATCAAGTGTAATGGTGTTAATTTAGTTGATTTATTTTAAATAAATGATAGTGTCTCTTTGACTTATCAAACTAAGTTAACGTCTCTGTCACTTAATGGCTTTATTTATTTATCCATCATAAAGATCACAGAAATATTGGGTAAACTGAAAAAGAAAGGATCCGTGAATTTACTATTCAATCTGAATAAGTAAATTAATTAAGGTAAAGAGGTCAGTATTAATATTGACCTCCTCATAATCCTTTACATCTGGTGGCCTCGTATTGGTTTCTGAAAGTTTATTCATAAATCTGTGGTCTCTCATGAACTGTAATGTCATGTTTGCATAAAAGGATCCAAGTTTTAAACTCTGAGGATAATAATTTTGGCTGGAAGTGTTCAAAGCAGGCAGATTCTGCATGTTTTTATCATTTGAGGCTGAGGGATTGTTATTCGTTCAACTCTTTTACACGTTGTTGGAAGCTTTTAGGTGAGGTTTTGTCAGCCCGTGGTCTGTGGGGGTTCTGGTTCGGTCCAGTTCACGCACACACTCATGTACAAAGCTTTGTTGACCGCCGAGTCAATAGCCTGAAAAGCTGTTATTAACATTAACCGGATTCCTGTGCTGGTATTTTACATGTTAGAGCAGGTCAAAGAAGCATATTACTGTTAGAACGTTGTCGGATAGTGGTTCTGAAACCCGAATTCTGCTCCTTTAAAGTGGACGGAACCGACCTGAACGCGGCTCCGAGGGAGTCCGTGTTGTGTTACAGTTGACGTGCTGGTTACTGAGCGTAGCTAAGTTGTGCCTTTTTTAAATGTGATTGCCATGTTTCAGAATTTTGGGGAGTTAATTTGGAGCGTTTGAGATGATTAAGAGTCTATAAAGTTGCGCTCTGCTGTGCTAAGCTAACGTTACAGCTACGTGTCAACCATGTTTGTTTATGAGCTGTGATTGGATGAACGAGGGCTGTGAGCTGTCAATCACTCTCGTAGCGAACGCTGATTCGCTGAATTGGGAATGCACGTCGTTGCGACAACCCACTTTGTCGTCATTTCCGGCACTGCATTGGTTGAAGGTAATAAAACTGCATTCACCATGAATGCTTGGGAATGAACTACAAGCGCTGTGATTGATTGGTTGACGTCACGTATCTGTGTAGCGAGCTCCGCCTCGCTCAGCAGAGCTGGTGACGCACTTCGTCGACCCGCCTATGTTTGTCGTCATTTCCAGGTGCACTTTGGGTGACAAGCAGTTCTCTCTCACAGGACAAACGGAGATTTCACTTAAAGTTTAAAAACTCATTTGAAGCCATCTAAACTGTCTAACCACATACATTAGAAAAAAGAAATAAAACAAATCTGCTAACATTTTAGTGTGAACATTGCATTTATTTGAATTCTTTAAAAAGGCGTTTGAGTGGAAGACAGAAAAATTAAGTGTGGTTTAACAGTAATTGTTTTAAAAGATACGTCTATTTAGTTAATACGGCCACGGAGGCTTTAACTTACAACATTTTCATCGAAGGTAAACCCTAAAATAAATAAAAGGTACTGAATGAATAAAAGACTTGTTTACAGATTACATGAATAAAACCAGAAAGCTGTTTTAGTTAAATAACTCACCGCTAAGAAAACATTTATTTGCATACACTATAATAAATACCAATTCCCTCTGGTCGGAGGTTTTTAGTCCCTAAATGTAGGACAACACATTTTAAAAATAGCTTTGTTCCCACTGCTGTTACTGAAATGAACAAACTGAAATAATGTTGAAGCTTTTAGTGGTTAAATGTTTTTATTTTTCATTTTACATATGATTAGGGGAGCCTTAACACTGTTATGTGCAACATTATCTGTTTATGGTTTCTTTGAAGTGTTTTTACTAAATGTTTTTACTGTTTTTATTTGTGTGTGCGCATGGATGGATGTATGCTTTGTACCACTGCAAACCACATTTACCCTTGGGTATAAATAAAGTAACCTGAACCTGAACCTGAACTATCTTATTGAGTCAAACAAAATCAAAACAAAGCGATGGCAGAAAAAGAAGAAGTGGATAAGGATTCTAGTCTGAGGGATCTGGTCACGGATTCAGACCCAAAGCCGGGTCCTCCTGAATCAAATCCTGAATCGGACAAAGAGTCTGATGCAGAGTCTGACAAAGAGTCAGATGCAGAGTCAGATACAGAGTCAGATACAGGGCCAGTGGACCCAGATCCTCAAGGCCTGGATCAAAAGGCTGAAGATGATAAGCCAGACTGGATTGATAAGGTTCTAGGACAGCTTGCAAGAATATTCACTGATTATGGTAAAAAGGTGCCTGAAATGAATCCACTGACGTTAAACTCTGAGCTGACAACAGTGGCAAGCGGTGGCTCAAAAAAGGAAGCAAAAAAGGTCAGTATGGAGCGCTTAGCAAAGCTGGCCCTGTTACTAAAGGCCAGGTTGGACCAGGAAGTCAGAGAAAATTCAGGTCTAGAGCATGATCTGAAGCGTGAACAAAGAACACGTAAGGCGGAAAGGTCAGCATTCAAGGTTGATTTACAACTAGCTCGACGTGAAGCTGAAAAGCTGCAGGTGGAGGTTCAGTCACTAAAACAGTCTCAGACGAACGATGCGGCTCAACTGGTTTGTAAACTAAAACAGGCTAAGATTGAACGTTTAACTAAAAGTTTACAGGAGGCAAATGAGACCCGTGATGCAATCATGAAATGCGAAGAACATACTTTAAAGTTATACAAGGAGACCACACAGAAAAATCTCAGGATTCATGCACAACATGATGCGGTCATTCTTGAAAAAGATGAACTCTGCAGTCGGTGTTGTGAATTACAACGCGAGTGTACAGACAGAGTAGAATTAAAAGAGTGCAGGGAGAAGCTGGCCTCAACTGAATACAAATTAATCCAAGAAAAGAAAAAACGTCTGGCATTAATTAAAGGTCAGTCTCTAGATGAGCCCAGACCTCCAACACCACCGCCTAGAACACCAACACCACCGCCTAGAACATCAACTCCATCGCCTGAACCACCGCGCCGTCCCTTAGGGCCTCTAAAACCAACAAACCCACCGGGTGCGCCGGTAGGTGGATCTGATAATAACCCACAAACTCCTCTCTCAATGGCTGAACTACGGAATATGGCTAAAAGCATTCAAACCTTCACTCCAGGCCCGATGGGCTTACATGAAACCAAGATCTATCTCGATGACCTTGATTTCCAGCTTCAACGCTTCCCAGAAGCTACAGTTGATGATAAAATCTGTCTGGTAAGGTTAACCTCGGACAGGACAGTGCATGCTTTCATGAAGCGTCAACGGGACGCAGTGATGAAAGACTACAGTCTTCTCTGTGCTGCGCTGATAAAGGAGTATACTCATTGCACGGGGCCCGATGGCATCATAGCGGCAACTGACATCAAGCAAGGTAGGAATGAGCACCCAAGGTCATATTATGACCGAATATTCCGTGCCTATTTCGGCGACAGATGCGAGCCAGAGATGGAGAAAGAGATAGGGTTTAAATATATCTTCAGCAAAAATCTTTGCCCTGACATAAGAGAGAAAGTACATGTCAGCGCAAACTACAAACCATCGAACCAAACCACTACAGTCCATCGAAGAAATAAGAGAGTGCGCAATAGATGTTTTTACAGGTCGCACACCAAACAAAACACCCTTTGAGGTGTGTCCTGGTGAAATGGTCAAATCCAACTCACTAGAGCTGGAAGGGGCGCGGAAACCGACTCCCCATCCTACAAAGAGTGAGAAAAAACAGAATTTTTGACCTAACAGACCACGTAGTGAAGGTACCCGCTGGAACTATGACCCGAAGTGGCTCAGACAAGACCCAGAGTTCGGAAAATGATATCAAAAGGGTGGCGCACGTCCAAAGGATAAGAAAGATGGTCACAAAAGTAAACCATATAACAAAGGGTGGTCCCAACAGGAACCCCCAAGTCAAGGACAAGCCCCTCCTGTCCCTCGAACGGAACAGTCCGAGACAGGCAAAAAATCGCAAAAGTTCTAGAAGAAAGGCCATAGCCCTCTGTCCCCAGAAGACATGGAGAACATACGTCGGGTGTTAGAAATGTGGGATAATACAAAAATGATAACAAACCTGGAGTGATGTGTAGCACTATCGTTGATAGTAAGTCGGAGCACGCAAATCACGACAGCCAACAAGACACTGATGGTCAGAATGCTGACAATCAGGATAATGACAGTCAATACATTGACAGTCCAGAATGTGTCGGTCAACAAGACGTTGACAGTGACCATGACATTATTGTCACAGACTCTAACAGCCCCTCATCAGACAAAGGGGGGGGAACTCATCCATCGACAACAGTGACCCGCCACGAACTGAAAACTCAGACACGTTGGTGACTGCACTGACGGTTCAGATGAAGAAAGATTACACAGTCAGAGGTCAACGTAAACAGAATGATTGGCCGAAACCTTTAAGGTTTCTGTGTGACTTTGAAAAAAGGGGGGAGGCTATGAAAGCTTACCTGCCAATCACACTGGAAGGGGTCCTCACGCATGAAGCACTCCTGGATGGCGGAGCCGACATTACCATTATGTCAGCCAAACTGTTCGAGGAACTACGGACCGCCGCTATCGGTGTTCACAGGCAAATACCCCTTGTAAAAAGTGCTATAGAACTGCAGGGTCTCGCAGAGACGAGAACAACCCTAACAGCTATAGCTATGGTTCACATGCAGATTGGCAAAATGACATTATACCACCTGGTACATGTGTCTACACTCGATTCATTCCCATTTCTAGTTGGCCAAGACTTTATAAACCGCTTTGATGCAATTATAGACTATGGCCGACAGAAAATGTGGAGCACAGTGAGAAAGCCTCTGCCAATAAAAGTGCCTCCTAGTTGTGATACAGACTGCCTAACCGCAGGTACCGCAAAGGACACACGGGACACCTCATCTGAGGACAAGAGCCCGGTAAGTGAACCTACAAAAACAGGTGAGGCAGAAGAGGCCCAACAAGAAAGCCTCCTCTGCGAGCTGAAACAATCAGCACTCACTGAACACTACCTACAACAGGTAGTAAAAGGTGTCGAGATCCAGGGATCCCACACCGAAGATGCTGTACTTGGACAGATAATTCAGCAATCAGCCAAGCTCTTTATGAAATCTTGGTTAAAAAACATATGGGTCTAGAACTAACGAAGAAAGCTTTACGCTTTCATCTCGATCCCAACAGTGAGCGGGTAATGACCGCAAATGGAGTCATTCGCCTGAACATGAACTGGAACAAACGAGAACTGGTCCACCCGTTCCTCATGGTCCAAAATTTACCACATGCATCCTATATAGGCTCTGACATTTTGGTAAGATTGGGTGTCCGAGTGGACACTGTCAACAATGTACTGTGGTTGCTGGAGACAGACAAAATGGATTCTCCTGTGCTAAGCACAGAAAATCTCAAAGCTGGACAGACCATACCAGAAGTCTGCGAGGTTGCTTGCAACCAATCCATCATAGTACTACCTCAGGCAATGAACCAGATGGTGGAAGTTCACATCATAGCTAATCAAGCTATTAGCCAAAAGCAGGCATACTTTCAACTATCTCCTAAGCTTTACAACTTAGGACTGTCCATTGAGGCCACGAGACAAGTGAGCCTCGACTGCAGAACCACATCTGTTGCTGTGTGTAACACAGGCACGGAAGCGGTACTGATCAAGAAATACACAAAAATAGGATGGTTGATCTCCACTGATTTCCATGATTTTGAGCTGAGCATTACATTTCTGGGAGGACTCCCAGAATACCTGATCCCACATGAATACACGGGGCAAGTCTTGTTCACAAAGCCAAAACAGGCCATAGCTCTCGTCTCAGTCAATGAGGTCGACCAAGACACAGTCTATGGGGTCGGTCCAAACCGAGACATCAAGCTAAGCTCTCATACCTATAGTGTCCTGCCTATAAACAGGGTAATTGACACAGAAAGGGATTCATTGGAGCTCCCCAAAGAACAAGAACCGCTCTCAATTTCTTCTCAGATCGAACAGGTGGTCGCCCAAGCCGACGCCCTGAAAACTGATGGAGAAAGGGACAGACTACGTCAAGTTCTCTTAAAGTTTGAGAAATCATTTTCAACCGACTCAATGGATTGTGGGTTGACCACGCTCCACTCAGTGAGCATCCCAACCCCGCCCGAAGCTCCACCCACATTTGTCAGACAGTACAAGATTCCTCTGGCAGCACATCAACCTATCAGGGAAATCCTTGATAACCTTCTAAAGAATGGTATCATCAGATACTGTAACAGCACTTACTCTGCGCCTTTGTGGCCAGTGTTAAAACCAAATGGAAAGTGGAGACTCACAATTGATTACAGAAAGCTAAACAAACAAGTCCCCTTATCACGGTGGCCGATGACCCAGCTCCAACAGGAACTGCCCAAGGTCACCAATGGTAAGTACTTCTCGACCCTCGACGTCGCCTCTGGTTTTTGGACCATCCCTGTGCGCGCCGAGGACCAATACAAACTAGCTTTCACCTTTGGTGGCCGACAATACACTTTTACCAGGTGTCCCTTTGGCTACGCTAACTCACCTGCGGAGTTCAACATCTTCTTGAACAAAGCATGTCCAGACGCCCATGAGCGTGGGACACTGATTTACGTGGACGATGTCCTTCTGAGGCAGCCAACACTGGACTCACATTTGGCTGAGATCGACCACGTTCTGAATCAGCTGACAACTGCTGGTGCTAAAATATCACTGTCTAAATGCCAGTGGTGCAGAACCAAGGTGGACTACGTTGGCCTACTCGTAGGTCCAGACGGAGTACAACCACAGTTGACTCGCACCCAAGGCCTTGACAATCTCAAAGTCCCCACCAATCTCAAAGAACTACAAAGTTTTCTTGGCGTGTGTAACTACTCGAACCAGTTCATAGAAAACTATGCAGACCTTGCAAAGCCACTGACTGAACTCCTAAAGAAAGACGTTCCATTTGTCTGGACTGACAAACAGCAGCAGGCAATGGACGCTCTTATAAACAGGATCAAGTCAGCCCCATGTTTAGTCTACCCAGACTACAACAAAGAGTTTTACTTGGAAGTGGGCTTCTCAGCTCATTGTATAAGTGCAGGTCTGTACCAGATACACGACAGAGACAAGCGTGTGGTGGCCTACGCCAGCAAGACGATGGCAGGCCCCGAGTTGAGATTCTCAGACTGTGAGAAAGCTCTACTGACCACAGTGTGGGCAGTAAAACATTTCTCCAGCTACATTGGTGGACAGAAAATAATTGTGGAAACACAACACCAGCCAGTGACTTTTCTTAACAGTGAACGCATCAGAGATGGTGTGGTAACAAACTCACGTGTTGCAACGTGGCTCATGGCGCTTCAAAGTTTTAACCTAGACATACGTTATGGTCAAAACAAGAAGTCACATCTGGGGACGGACTTGGCAATCTGCCAAAAGTGTACACAAGATGTACCAGCCACCCAGCCGCCGGTTGAGGTTTCAATCACCACTTCTTCGATGACAATATCTGCAAAGATATGACAACATTGTACGTGGATGGATCTTCATTCCTCCGCGACAAAATCTGCAGAGCAGGTGTCTGAGGAGTTCTCCTCCAGGACCTAGAACAGATAACTTTCAGCTACAAATTAAGATCTCAGACTTCTCAGTACGCTGAGATTGCGGGAATCCTAATAGCTCTCCAGATGGTAGTAAAACGCTCCATCAAGACGCTAGTCATCTGCACTGACTCTAACTATGCTCATTTAAGTTTCGCTTGTCACCTCGCTGTGTGGAAACAGAACGGTTTCCTAACAAGCGACAGGAAGGTGGTGAAACACAAAGAGCTTTTCATAGCGTGTGATCACTTGGTGACATCACACGACTTACAGAGGACATTCTAGAGTCCCAGGCGATGACAAGCACTACAATGACATTGCAGATTCCTTAGCCAAAGAAGGTGCCGACGAAGGTCCTCTATGGTCCTTCGACCCCTCCTGGTTAATCAAGACTCTGCCAACACAACCTTCAGTCAGGGTTATGGCAGTCACACGTGCACAGGCCGCAGCCAGACCTGCTGACAACGCAGTCTCTGTACGACCCGCACTGACTGACCCAGACATCATCCAACTACAGAAGTCGGATCCTGCTATCAACTCCATGATACTGTACCTGACTGATCCAGACAAAAACACTCCGTCTAAAGACGAACTGGATTCCGATCCAGACCTTAAAGTCCTTTACCAGCTGCGCAAACAGCTAAAACTAATCAAGGGCATCCTAACTTTCGCTCATGGACCAACGTCCTCACCTGTGTTCGTGGTTCCCCATGACCAAAGGGGGGTGATGTTAGTTCATGCCCATGATCTCCCGTCCGCAGGACACAAAGGAGATAAAGCCACGCTGACGGCATTAAAACAAATTGCCTATTGGCCTGGAATGAAAAAGGATGTCAAGGACTACATTGAAGGGTGCGTGGTCTGTGGCCAGTTTCAGCCAACCAGACCACTTCACAGAGCACCACTGCAAAGCAGAGGCATTGCATTCCCATGGTCTGACCTCCAGATCGACTGGGTTGGACCACTCACTAAGAGCTCTAGAGGAAATAAATATTTTCTCACGGTAACCTGTGCATTTACCAAATGGGTAGAATGCCTACCAGCTCCCAACGACACAGCACAAACCACTGCTATGTTGTTAATGAATCATATATTTTCAAGGTTTGGACTTCCCCTTCGGGTGAACTCAGACCAAGGTACACACTTCACAGGTGAAGTGATGAAAGAACTGTGGAAGACGCTAGGCGTCAAGGCTAACTTTCATGTCGGCTACCACCCACAGGCTTCAGGCCAAGTTGAGAGAGCAAACAGAACTGTGGTGAGTATTTTGAAGAAATACGTGGCTGCAAACCACAAGGACTGGGACGTGAAACTCCCTCTGGTCCTCATGGCCATAAGAGCCACTCCACACACATCAACTGGCATCTCTCCCTTCGAGATGATGACCGGTCGACAAATGACTCTCCCTCTACACCTGTTGTACCAACCAGGCGACGCCGCCATGGCGACAGCCTACACTACACAACAATACATGAAAGATTTGAATGTACACCTCAGAAACACTTTTGCTTTCGCCCAGAAAAACCTGGAAAAATCCGCTGAAGGACGTAAGGCGTACTACGACCAGAAGGCCTCTCACAATGAACTCCAAGTGGGAGACAGAGTCTGGTACTATACGTTCGCCCCAGCAACCGGGAAAGGAGGGTCCGAGACCGGAACTCTCGCCCGCAAACTAATGCCCAGGTGGACTGGACCTCATCTGATAACAGACAAAGTGTCCTCAGTCGTCTACGAAATCAAAATCAGCAAAGGCCGCAAAGAGCCAATTGCTAAATGGGTACATCGAAATCAGATCAAACCTTACAAGGCGTTCAATGACTCCACAAAAGACAAAGATCTCACAAACTCACCGACTTCATGGGATAATAAGGTCGTCCAAACACAAGTTAGTAAATAAACTAATCAGGTTTAAACTACCATATTTTCCACCCTATAAGTCGCATTGTCCAATTTGAACTTAGAAACGCTAAGCCTAAAACCCACAACAAAAAACTAACCTTAACAACCGTTTAAATCCACGAGATTTAATTTGACCTCGGTCATAAAGTTGAGACCTGTTTTTCTTGTGTGTTGCACTTTGGAATCTGACGACAAGAGTGTGTCGAAGCAGTGAAACGTTGTTTCCTTGTTGTTTAGTCATTACTGTTGTCATTAGTTGAGATATTGTTTGGTTCTGAACACTCCCAGCCAAAAAGGTTTTGTATTAACATTGGTTAATGAATGATATGGATTTAACTATGCCAACATGCAGTTCGTTTTGTTAAATCTCAATCGTCGAAGAGTCAATGTAGTTTAAAGCTGCTCAAGGTACAATAAACTACACTGGTCTCATAATTTCTAAATTGAACCGATTCGATCGTTTCTATTCTAGATTATCTATTCATTTTGATGAGTCTCGCCATAGACTTCAAAATTTATTAGGAATACCAAATCCTACGTCGTTCGTCTAAAAGACAACAGACATTTAGATCAAACTATATTTCATTTTTCTATTTTAGTTTAACCTAAACTAAGTAATGAATGGAGGAATAGTTTGGAATTAGAGGCCTTCGTTACAGAAGCCCTCCAAAATTTTATAGGTACAGATCCCTATATCTAATTTTACAGAATTGATCCACCCCTTAATTGGTAATTGTAGCTGATCTAAACCATGATAGCTTACATACCAGGTGCATATAGGTAAGGCTTAATGTAAAATCCCAATCATAAGCCCACCTAAAAAACCACATAATTGCATGACACATAGAACCAGAGTGGCACTGACTGGAAGCCAACCAGCCAACAACCTTCGATGTGGGGACCTGCAGCTCCAACGCTTGGTCTTCAACCTTCATCCAAGGGTCGCCTCCTCTGCGTCAATCGAGGGATCCCCTCTACATGCTGATTATGAAAACAATTGTTGCTGATCAATCAACAAAACTAACCGTTGTGGAATTACTGCTGTGGAATTACCGCTGTGGATTATAAGACTTTGTTTTCCAAAGGATCACAGACTTTGTTTTCCAAGAGTTAACAGACTCAGTTTTCCAAGGGATTAAAAGCTTTTCGCAATGGGATTACCTCCGAACAGTATGGAAGTTCCAAAAAACTTTATGGGATTATAATTTTGATTTTTCTTTTCCACTTGCTGGATTACTTCAAGATCAGAGACAGTTCAATGTTCCTTTCGTGTTGGACCTCATCCCCAAGGACTGGCGATGACTTCCAAAAGGGGGGAGATGTAGTGGGCATGACCGTGTCCACTTTGATACACCTGTGTATTTTTGAACTGTTCCAGAGATGACCTTTACTGACCTCTCAGTAAAGCAAGACATTTACCACAAATTATTCCATTAGTTGTAATCTGAAGAACATAGTCACCAAAAGAGACTATTTCTATCTTTGATTTTATTCTAATGTAATCAAAAGAATAACTTTTGTCATTTTCATGATATATGTTATATGCTGTTATTCTTTAAATGTGAAACATCATTGTGTCATTTCTGCAAATGAAAAGGTGGCAAAGTTCAGCTAAAATGTCAAACTGACTTATACAGAAATTGTTTTTGTCGAGTTTCAGCTAAAACTCTCATCTAGCGTCTGAAAGTCTCTCACTCAGATACTTTTCCTAAACAATTTCCTTCTCTGCGCTGAATTTCACCTTGAATAGTGATAACAAGTGGACCAATGAAAAAGAGACAAGTTTCTCTCATCTCGGATCCTTCCTTAAGTTCTAAGCTGTTGCTGGAACGGATGAGTTTGCTGGGAACTTCAAGACATGAAGACGTCCCAAAGAGCTGAATGAATGCCTGTCACCCGCCAAGGACAGTCATTCAGCTAAGGATTGATAACATGCTGTTATGAATCCACTTCGAACGAGCGTAAGCTCAAAACTTTGTTTATTCCTTCCTGGAATAAGCTTATCTTGAAGTCAGAGGCCAGGAGCTGACATATTTTCTGATGATCCAAGCGGAACCCAGGAGACGTTGAAAACGTAAACGAATAACCAGTTCGGACGAACTGGGCCTGAAGGACTCTGTGCATCTTACAGGCTGGTGTCATCTCTTTATCAGACTCGTCGTCGAAGGTAAAGAGCTGTTTACAAACGTACCTGGATTTCAGCAGAAATCTGATGAGAAGTGTCATTTCTGGTAACATGCTCAAGATAATTTCCTTTAAACCATCTCTCCATCTTCCTCCTATCTCCTTTCCCTAAATTCTAAGCTGGAAACTATTTAAGTTAAAGAGCCCTCAGACTAAATATGTTTAACATCTTGTATTGAAGTCTGTTGTGTTAAATTTAACTGTGCTGACGTGTTAAATTGAAAGAAAGTGAAATCATGTCAATCAAGTGTAATGGTGTTAATTTAGTTGATTTATTTTAAATAAATGATAGTGTCTCTTTGACATATCAAACTAAGTTAACGTCTCTGTCACTTAATGGCTTTATTTATTTATCCATCATAAAGATCAAAGAAATATTGGGTAAACTGAAAAAGAAAGAATCCGTGAAATTACTATTCAATCTGAATAAGTAAATTAATTAAGGTAAAGAGGTAAGTATTAATATTGACCTCCTCATAATCCTTTACACTGGTGTATTTACTTAGGTTATATAGGGGGAATTTCTCCAATTACTCCAGTTCGTCCCAGAGCACTCTCACCATGCGGCCATTGGGGTGATGGTCCCACCGGAAGTTGGACTTCCATAGATTTAATTTTAACCCAGGTGCCGTCAACATACCTGAACCAATGACTTGGTGGTCTCCCTGATAAGGATGTCAAGGCTCTCTTTTCTACCTCCTCCATGTATAGGTTGGCAACAATAGGAGAAACTGGAGACCCCATAGCACACCCATGTTTCTGCCTATAATATTGCTCCCCATATGTGAAGTAGGTTGACTTCAGGTACAGTTTCAAGAGTTGACACAGTTGTTCTGTGGAAAGCGTGGTCCTGCTGCTCAGAGTTGTGTCTGATTTTAACCTTAAACAGACCACCTCTACTGCTTCATCAACAGGAATGCACGTAAAGTGTGATGTGACATCAAAAGAGACCATTGTTTCATCAGTCTCCATGATGACATCCCTCACCGTATCCACAAAGTCCATGGTGTTCTGTATGTGGTGTTCTGAGCTGCCAACTAAAGGGATGAGTATAGACGCCAGATATTTGGAAACATTGTAAGTGGCCGAGATAATCATGCTAACAATTGGTCTTAAAGGTGCAGTCTGTAGTTTCTGTAGAACGCAGCACTTAGAACAATTTTCAACAGGCAAAGCATTCTGATCCCTCCCCCTCAGAGCCATATATGGTTCTGCTCCCCCTTGCTCTGCTGAAATTCAAATTCAAGCTCTGTTTTTATTGGCTGATTCAAATTCAAGCTCTGTTTTTATTGAGTGGTTACAAACTCTGTTTTTATTGGCTGGTTAACGGTGGGTCACTGTGGCTTTTTAGAAATGCTTTTAGTAACACCTGGAGAAGCAAGGGGACTAAAGTTTTTTCAAAGATTACTTTGTCTAACATCAGTCTGTCAGGAGATAGTGACAAAGTGAAGAAATATGTTAAAAATATAGTTTTAGAAAACTTACAGACTGCACTACAGAAACTGCAGACTGCACATTTAAAGGTATACCTTTCATTCAACCTTTATTTATACAGGCTAGCCTCGTTGAGCCATGGGGACTCATTTACAAGAGGGACCTGTCTCACTCACACCCAAGGTCAATTTAGAGTTACCAATCAGCCTAAAATGCATGTTTTTGGACTGTGGGAGGAAACCGGAGCACCCGGAGAAAACCCACGCATGCACGGAGAGAACATGCAAACTCCACCCAGAAAGGCCCCCGGGCCGGGATTTGAACCGGTGTCCTGCTCGCTGAGAGGCAGCAGCTCTACCAGTTGTGCCACCGTGCTGCCATCTTGTTTGTGGATTTTGGGTAAACCATACAGACTAGGCATGGACTCCCCTGGGTACAGTATGTGGTACAGAATACGGTCAATAGCCTTGTCCTGCTCCAAATTTTTCAGGCAATTTATCAACTTCTTTTTGTAACCACTTCATGGATCTCTTTTCAGCGGTTCATAAGTGGTTATGTCACTAAGGAGTGACCTAACTTTCTTATGATAGTCTTTCTGGTTAAAAATCACTGTGCACCTTCCTTTGTCTGCTGGGAGAATTATGATGTTTTTGTCCTTGCTAAGAGTGGTGAGTGCATCCATCTCTTCTCTACTTATGTTGGAAGGTGGTGGTTTGCCATTACTGAGGCAGGCTGAAACTTTGATTCTGAGTTGTTCTGCTTCAAATTCTTTAATTTTGTTGTTACGGATGGCTGACTCAGTGGCTGTGATCATCTGTACCAGAGGAATTCTATTTGGTACAACTACAAAATTCAGTCACCTGGCAAGAATCTCTGTCTCCGGTTGGGTGAGCTGTCTGTCAGATAATATCTTCACCCACTTTTCTGTCACCCTGGCATGTAACTGTGTACCAGAGTGTTGTCTTACACTGAATGTGTTGCTATTGGAATTGTGATGGTGTTGACAAGTTATTAGTAAGTTAAACTTGTTTTGTTGTCGAGTCTTGGACTTGACATGCTGTGCTAAGCGTGCCTGATCTGTAAAGTCCATCACTTGCTGAAGTGTGGTCTGATCTAGGCACGTTGTTAGTTTTTGTTTAATTGCTCTTCTTTGGCCTTGTTGGATTTTACATCTTTTTATACCTTTCTATATCTTTTTACAAGCTTTGAAATATCACTGATGATGTGAAATGTTGCATTTTTATACAAGGTGTGTGCATGTCTTAATTGAAGGGTTTGAATTATATTTACAGGCCTGTAGTCATTTAAAAGTGTTTACTAATTACTTTATATTTTATATATAATCTCACTTTTGCTAAAGATAATCTTACAAGTTCACAATTGATATAATTACAAGCTAATCAAACATTCTAAGGGAAGCAAGACACAGGTAAGATACTTCCTACTCTCATGAGGGAAGAGTCATTCTTTGTTCTCTGAGCAGAGCACATGTCTGCAGCATGTGTGTCAAACTGCTCACACATTGATTAACATAAATAAAGTTAAATCACAACATTTATATACTTTAGACTTAATAATTAGTCTTTCACATTCTCACATTAATAATAGTTAAGGATTAGACGCCAAATAATAGTGTGTTAACGTTTTTAATGTAGACAATTAGAGCCAAAGTGAAAGCATGATATTATGTGGTTCTCTTGTAAAAACAATCTCCATTATTAGTCACAAGAATGCTCAGCTCATAACACCTGGCAGTCTGCGGCCTTCTGAGTAACCATGGAGACGGATCTGCTCCTAAGTGGCTGGAACACAGTGTCACTCAACATCAAGAGGTTTAGATAACCAATTGCAAGTCTGTCCGCTCCGGAGGTGGTGGGGCATGACAAACCTATAACCCCAAAAATACACCACACGCGTTCCGGCTCCGCCCCGCTCCGGTCCGACCTCCGCAGCAAATACGCACCCTTTATAATCAATGAGATAAAGTACACTGGCTCCGCACGGCGGCGGTGAGCTGCGGCGAGCGGACGGCAGTCCGTCAAAATTAGAAAATTTTCTATTTCTGCCGGATGACGGAGCTGTGCCGGAGTCAACTTTTGAAGATTACGTCGCACCAACAGGAAAAGGAACGAGCACAACTTCCGTATTTACAAAATAAAATCACCACGGGCGGACTAATCCTAGCTCTATATGGATTTATTTGTACAAAAATGCTGTCAAACTATCATTTATGACTATTCTATGACTAAACTATTATATTTATGACTATGACTACACCTAATAACGCAATACAATAAATAAATAAATAAAAAAGTATTTTATTCTGAAATGTAAACATCACTTCCTGTTGCTCAAACCATGTCCTGTCGCTTGTTTACGAGAGAATATTGTAGTGATATAGGCCTCTGTCTTGACCTTCAAGGACACCTCTCTGCATCTCTTTGGAACTCTCAGTGTTACACCTTCTTGAAGCCTTCAAGGAGACGAGTAAACACTATTTTGGTTAACAATTATTATGAATTAATGGACACTAATTAATCAGATTGAACTTTCTCTTTAATGTGTGTTAATTCAGAATTGATCTACAGTATATTTTTGTCATTTTTAATGATGATCTGTTACTTTCATGAGCTTTGGCCTTCTACTGGTTTTATTTCTGCAAAGCAAGCAAGACTCTGTCGCTAAGGCAGAAGTCAGGGTAAGAGCTGTTCTCTTGCAGCTTCTTTTGTGTTGTCTATGAAGTTAGACATAACATTTTCTGTGCTAACAGGCAGGCCATCTGGCTGAGTTATGTAAACAGTTTTCCTGTTGTCCGTCAAGAGACTTTCTACCTGGTAGAAGTCCAACTGGACTGAAGTCCAACTGGACGGCCACTGGACAAACCCATCCACGTGTGTGTCCACAAACTTCTCCACTCTTGTCTCCAAGAGACGAACCTCCAACAGGTAAAGAGCCGTGGTGTGTTTGAACGTGCGGGAGCCCAGCAATCTGCTCGTGTGGGGGAAACGGTGTCACCTAGTCTGGTTCAAAGTAAACAACTTTAGCTTAACTTAGCTCCAGAACTCCTTCCTCCTATTTCTTATTTTTCATAAGCTATTTAATATGTTTGTTTTCATCATGGTAAACTTTAAGTAATGTGCCAACAGAAAGGTCCAACTGTCTGTTTGTTTTAATTTGAATTCTTGTCAACGTAGTTATTAAATCAGAGCTAATATCGATACAAATGTTTAATGTAATTCTTGTGATAGTTTCAATAAAAGGTCTATTTTTTTGGTAGACCAACATAAATTGAAGTCTAAGCGTGAGTGTTACATTTGTAGCCATTAAGAAGGTGGGTCAGACCCCACCTCCCCTATATAATGGGCACTTCCTATTTGGAAGTTAGAACTACTTGCAACTGTTTTCTCTTCCCTGGGAAAGCTGGAGTCGGCCCGGTCATATGTCAACGACCCACGTCTCCGCTAGGATCATAGCAAAGCCTTACTGTGATCCTGTCACTGTTCTGGAAGAATTTGTTTTCTAAAGTTTTATTTTGAAAAGTCAGTCTGTGCGCTCGACCGTTGGTCCCTGCCGAGGGAGGCGAGTTCCTCGTATCGTGAATCAGCACACTCACGCTGAAGTCCAACTGGACGGCCACTGGACAAACCCATCCACGTGTGTGTCCACAAACTTCTCCACTCTTGTCTCCAAGAGACGAACCTCCAACAGGTAAAGAGCCGTGGTGTGTTTGAACGTGCGGGAGCCCAGCAATCTGCTCGTGTGGGGGAAACGGTGTCACCTAGTCTGGTTCAAAGTAAACAACTTTAGCTTAACTTAGCTCCAGAACTCCTTCCTCCTATTTCTTATTTTTCATAAGCTATTTAATATGTTTGTTTTCATCATGGTAAACTTTAAGTAATGTGCCAACAGAAAGGTCCAACTGTCTGTTTGTTTTAATTTGAATTCTTGTCAACGTAGTTATTAAATCAGAGCTAATATCGATACAAATGTTTAATGTAATTCTTGTGATAGTTTCAATAAAAGGTCTATTTTTTTGGTAGACCAACATAAATTGAAGTCTAAGCGTGAGTGTTACATTACTGGCTAATCACATCGTTAGATTTGTTGATTTATTCTGAAAAAGTTGAGACCCCGTGAACTTGGTGGCAAGTTTGTGCAGATAAAAGTCTGCTCATACCTGCACGTCTAAACTATAGGTAAGTCAGTAAACTGACTAATAACTCCTATATTGTTACATATTGGTGGCCGCGTACGGGTCTGCTGAAAGATTAAATTGATAAGTTGTTTTTGTAGCTTATTTTTGTTAACGGTGTTTGTTGGCATTAGTTTGCATCCTGGTTTTGGGCTTATAAGAATAGTTTTGGCTGGTGAGTGTCCGGGAGTTGCTAATTGTGGCATTGTCTGGATTATTTTCCCGTTAGAATTATTTTTCATTCACATTTGAGCGTATGCTTGGAGCGGGTGCGTGATAAATGTTTTGTCTGTGCTTGTGAGACGTTTCATTACGTGTCACGAGGCTGCCTGCATTTTTCATTGTTGTGACCGCCGTGTCACGATCCTGTTTCATTTTCTTACATCTGCGATTCTGTTAAACGTCTGTTTCACTCTTTGCTGCTCCATTTTTACCTAATCTGTTACAACGTGTTTGCCGAGGTTCGGGAAAACCCACTCCGCTTTGGGCCAGACCGAGGTCCGGTTCCGTTTGACGTAAAGTCTGTTGTTGTACACAGTTAGCGTGCTGCCTCCCCTGGGGGCGTGAGAGTTGGCTTGGATGTGTTGTGCTCGTTAACAGAATTTTCTGCGGTGTAAAAGTCGTTTATTTTGTGAAAGAGAGTCCAGTACTTTGGATCGAGCTATAATGCTAAACGGTACCGGGACAAGATGGCTGCTTAAAACGCTGTGATTGGTCCATTGTGTGTCGCGTTCAATAACGTTGGTTTCTGTAGACTCTGATTGTCAGATTCATTTTTGTACACATTTGTGACGGTTTATCTGTGTTGTTTGAGTTCTATGCGCGTGATATCGTCGAAGACTGGCTTAACCGCGGTGTTTTGCGATATTTATGACTGTTTTAGAACGTTAAAAAGTCCGTTCCTCGCTAGTGTTCGACCGACCGCAGGTCCGTGAACACACCGCTCGAACGGCACGTCACTAGTGGGTGGCGTTAGGTTTGGAAGACACAATT
Source organism: Garcialebias charrua (assembly GCA_038048925.1). Classification (NCBI taxonomy): domain Eukaryota; kingdom Metazoa; phylum Chordata; class Actinopteri; order Cyprinodontiformes; family Rivulidae; genus Garcialebias; species Garcialebias charrua. Next base: position 37,919 of record JBBPBX010005187.1, on the reverse strand, counting down.
TCCCATGAACACTTGGGTTTTAGAACTACAGTTCTGTCTTCGCTGTGATTGGTCGATTACGCTGTATGTGTTGACGCATGCGCAGTGGGTGAAGCCCCGCTCCTCGTCAAATTTCACTTGCTACTTGTCTCAGACGAGTTTCCGTGCTTGTTTGTCCATTACTGTCTTTGAAAAGACTGTTTAATCGCGGTGTTTTTGAGATTTTAGTGGGTGGACAGAGCCGGTTGCTCTGAAAACTGCCGATCGCCATGTGACCAGGTCACGTGACGCCGATTTTGCCGGTTTTATGAGGACCGACCTTATTTCTTTTAAACGCAGTTTAAATGGTTTCACAGTTCAACCGATTTTGCTCACATGATTTCGTTTTGTGAGCCTGGGTTCTAGAGCTTATCACGTTACGCTTTAGATCTGTCTGATTGATGCTTTTCATCCGTGTTGGATGTCTGTGTGGGCTGAAAGCTACGGCTGCGCTCACTGGTGATAACAGCGCCTCTATAGCGGTCAGATAGAGAGATTACAGTCGCTGTGATAAACTCACTTCCAGCGCTGTGCCCCCTGCTGGTTACATTGGAAGACGCAGTCTTCCTGTAATTTGTACATGTTGAATGTTCCTGTTTTAGACGGGGTACATTTTGAGGATTTTGTACTCACAGCACCCTTTCTTTTGATTTTCACATATAATCAAATGTTGATGGCAGGACAGTTACACAGTTTAATACAGACATGTCTGTTTTTGATAAAATTTGACACTTTTATCATTGATTCTGTGCATAACTAGCTGTCTGTTTTTGTTTTTTTTTAACCTGCAAGTTTAAAATATCACACATGAGGCTTCTTTTGTCTTGGTTTTCACAAAGTCTCTCAAAATACAGCCGTTTTTGTTTGACCTTGTCACAGGTCGACAAATTACTAAACATCACTGACTTTTATTTCATTTAACATCTTGGATGTTTTCTGAGCAGCTCATACACTTTGCATATTTGCAAGCTGCGATATGAGACCCACTTTATTTGATTTTTCACAGAACATCAGTACACAGATGGACGTTCAAACAGGTGAACCACCTGAGGGGGGCTCTTGTTCTGTTTATCCTAGATGGATGGATGGGGGCCTTGGGATTCCTGCCCGTGCTCCACGCATTTTGGGGGAATCTGCCTCATCGTATGCTAATTACTTAGCTGCTAGGAACGTCCATCAGGATAAGTGGGAAAATCCCCTGTCATTCTACGACAGGCTAATCTCGGTCTACTCCGGGGGCAAAACTATTCCTGGACTAGAGGAAAATATGGAGTTTAAACGTCTTTTCATTATGAATCTTATGCCTTTTCAAATGAAATGTGTTCATTTCAAGGTTGATTGCAAAAAAGATTCCATGGAAGTGATAAGACAATATGCTGCGTCAGTTTTTGAGGCCGAAATACAACCTAGGATACCATCAGAGGGTTGTACAGGTCAAAAGGTCACATCCCACTCGCAGGAAGTAGTAGAGGTTCCCTCTCCTTCAAAGTGCGAGAGGTCACAGGTTTTTCATAATAACATACATCAGCATGGTGCTACGAGCTGTAGGAGTTCTGAACCCCCTGCCCCTCAGGTTGAAATCCTTGAGAGGAGCAGAGAACCACACAAGGTAGGTGTTCGCCCTCCAGATGAACCCAGATGGTCCGGATCGAACCAAAAGAGTTCTCTCATGGATCTCACTGTGGGTGAACTTCGAGAGATGTTGATGTCTGGGTACCGTGACCCTTTGAAAAGTGGTCTGTCCCGACATGTGCCCCCGAGAAGCGGCCCTCCTGCCCCTGCCCCGCTCGAGACATGCAATGAGTCACACATGCTCCAGATTATGGAAGCGGCGCCTCCGCGCGAGGACGTGACTGAGGATGTGGTTTGTTTGTCAAATGATTTGAATGTTACAGTGGTTGACCAAGCTGAGACAACGTGTGACGTGGTCCTTGATGATAACACAAACAACGTTGTTCAACCTGACGAAGCGACGCGCAGCACTGCCTTTTGCTACAACTCAGTGCACACAGTTGACATCGACAATGTCAACACTGACATGAATGCTGACGGCAAACAAATTGCTGATGATCAGCGTACTAAAAGTCCAGATGCTGACAGCAAACAAATTGCTGAAAATCCGCATCCTGAAGGTCATGTGGCAGACTGCCATCATGATGCTGACAGCGACGATGATTACACAGACAGAGTCACACGTACACAGAAACGTGTGGAAAAACCTGAACGGTTTCTGTGTAACTTTATAAAAAGGGGGATAGCTAAGAGAGCTTACCTCCCACTCACATTGGAAGGGGTCCTAGAGCAAGAAGCGCTCCTGGTTAGCGGCTCAGACGTGTCTATCATGTCAGCCATACTGTTTGAGGAGCTAAGGTCGGCTGTAAACGAGTCCCAAAACGCACTGCAGGTCCACGGCTGTCCACCACTGTTCCCATTGTGCGATTCAGTTCGAACAACAGCTGCTGCATTGAGGACACAGCCCGGCTCAAAGAATCTTGTTGAGCAAGAAGTTTCGCCAGCGCGTTGATCGCCACGGTAATCTTCCTCAGCTTCCAGTAGCAGAAACCTCCGCCTAAGCCAAAAAGCAGAGCACCTGCTACCATAATTCCAATTATCCACAGATCTTCCACGTCCTCAACTGCGTGTCGAAGGCACGCCGGTTTTCCTGGTCCGGAGCGCTTCGTGGAAAAAAATTATCGTTAGAGGAGACAGCCCACGCATTTAAATCCATTTCCAAATTGCTTCGAGTGAGTACTGAAGAGTTGCAGACGAGACAAAAATGCAAAAGCAGGGAGGAGGAAAACTTTAGGGCAGGAGAGCAGCAGAAAGAGAAGCGACCTGCTTCGCCAAGAGCCAGAACATAGATAAGGCTGTTGACGTCACAAATTGCAACGGCCTGGGCCGCTGCTTCAGACGAAGGAGATGACTCAACACAGGTCGGGGTCTCACCGCGAGGAGCAGGCCCCAGGTGAGTCTGGATCGAACTTCCTCCTTTAGCAGGCTTTGGTGGCATTTTAGTGACCGAACAAAAGGATTATATTAAATGTATACATTACCGTATTTTCCGGTGTATAGGTCACACCTTTTTATGGTTTTTTCAAGGCCTGCGACCTATACACAGGTGCGACCTATATATGGCTTGTTATCACTTTCGGCAAAACTAATTTTTAAATCCAGCTCATTTCACAATTACGTTCATTTATTAAGGAAAAGTTCAGCTCAGACACATATTTGCTATAATTTTTATCAAACAAATAATTGTTTTTAAGTGTTAATCTTCTTAAAAGCCTTGCTGTGCGCTCCTGTGGCAGACATTTGCAGCAGAGCTAAATGTAGGTGCGACCTATACACCGGTGCGACCTATCTAGGGATTTTTCCAATCTATTGGTGATAATTGGATGGTGCGACCTATACACCGGTGCGACCTATACACCAGAAAATACGGTACCTATCGTTTGCGGTCAAAGTCGAAGAAAAAGTGCCAGGTAATAATCGGGAAAAAAAGGCCAACTCTGCAGGAGCGAACCTAGACACAATTTACTCCACCGCCATTCACCCAGAAGTCTCTTCTTATTTGGCTTTTGATCAAAAACATTTCATTTACATGTTAGCAGTACATTAAACTCTCTGTTAGTTTTTTTTCAATTTGAGTTTATCTTCTACAGCACCTTGTTCTGCCTCAGTTGTTGCCAAAGCACCTTAAAAGCTGACAGGAATGAATAGAATCTCACTTTTCATTAAACAGCCCAGCTGTTTTCAAGTGTGTTCAGGCTGCTGGCACAATGGTAGTTTGGTCAAAGAATGTTGAAAATTGTTTACTGAGAGGGAAAAAAGTTTTTTGTTTACTGTGAGGAAAAACAAGTTTATTTTTGTTTACTGTAAGGAAAATCAAACATGTTGTTTTTTTGTGTACTTTAAAGGGGACCACATATTCAAAATTCACTTTTTAATGTTTTTTTTAACTCAACTTTGGGTATGTACTTCATAAAAAAACAGTCCCAGGGCCAAAAAAAATGCACCCAGTGGCTTATTTACTCTAAGTATATTTATTTATCTTTGATAGAAACACTTCGTTTTCACTTCCTACGGTTTGTGATGTCACAAACCGCAGCCACAACCCACCCCTGTTGGGTTTGTGTTTGTGTGTATGTGAGAACTCACCTTGCAGTTGCTGAGTGTTGGAGATGGGAGTTCCTGGGTAACCAGCTGTTGCCAATCCGGTTAACGAGTCCAGCTGCTATTTAAGCCTTGGAGGAGGTTCCAGTCTTTGCTGAATCATTCAGTCACCTTGGGTACTGTGAGACAGCCATTTTAATGTTCTCCTTTGTGAACTTATGTTTAACCAGCTTATGTCTCCCTGTGTTTTCAAGACAAATCTGTGACTCACCTCTGGAACCCAAACTGGACAAGCTGCCTCCAAACTGGACTCCTTCTCTGAGAAAACTCTGTCCTCCAGCCTGACACTCCTCCACCAGCTGCCACCTGCAAGACACTACTTGGGACTCTTGGATAAATACAAGGAATTACTCACCTGATGGACACTCACCTCCTCCCTCTGGTCTGCCTCCTCCAAGTTCCTTCTGTAAGAGAGAGACTTAATTAAACACTAAAACTGCAATATTCCCCAAACATCATCATTAATCTTTTTCCCCCTTTCCTTCCAGGAACCCTGACTTCCTTTACCCCAGCACTGTAAATAAACTCACTTAACTGATTACCTGTGTCTGTGATCCTTCTCAGCCTTGGTCTGAATTTGAGTACGTTTTCAGTAATTGTTTACAACAGAATGATTCAGCCATAACATGAGTACTCACGACCAGACTGAGATGGATCAATTAAGAGAAGCTATTCTTTCCCAAGAACAACGACTAACTGCAACCCAAAACATGTTTCAACAGATTCAGAGCCAACAACAAACTATCTCAGAGAACTTGACTAAACTGGGTGGAATGGTCCACAAGCTGGGAGAGCAGAGATCTCCTCCTTCCCACACCGGAATTACCAACACTGCCTCTGCTGCACAATCCCCAGAGCCACCAACCCAATACTCTGTGCGTGAGCCCGAGATGAAACCCAGTCAACTATTTTCTGGTAAAACTGAACATTTTGGTGGGTTTATGCTACAATGTAATCTAGCCTTTAGCAGAGCTCCACGAACCTATTCCTCCGACTCGTCCCGCATATCCTACATAGTTTCCGCCCTACAAGGAGAGGCCTTAAGGTGGGCTGATGCTTACTTTGGTTCCATTTCTGTAAGTGACTGTACCTTTTCCACTTTTTACAACGACTTTCAGAGAGTTTTCGAGCGACCGCTGCACCAGGAGACAGCTTCCAAGAGGCTAATGGCGCTACGCCAGGGGAACCAATCTGCGGCGGACTTCGCTCTCCACTTCCGGATTGTGGCCAGACAGGCCGGATGGGAGGACCTCGCTCTACGGGGAGTATTCGTCAATGCCCTCAATGATCACATTAAGAATCAGTTGGCCCTTGTGAATGAACCTGACAACTTAAACGATCTAATTGATTTATCCATCCGCATTGACGATCGCCACAGAGAATATCGGGGATTGTTGGACTACAAATCCCAGGGTCCTTCCACTTCCGTGACTCCACTTCCGGATCCGGTAAGCCGCAGTCCAATATGTAATCCTGTGAATGAACCTGATTCATCAGAGCCTATGTTAATTGGACGTACCCGCCTCACCCCTGAGGAGAGACAGAAGCGTCTTTCAGCTAAAGAATGCTTATATTGTGGGAAGAAGGGGCACTTCATTGCTACATGTTCTCTTCGTTTAAAAGGCCATTCTCACCAGTAAAACAGGAGATACTGGTGGGCGCTTCAAACATTTCTCCTGAGAACCGTCTGACTCTTCAATCTGCAGTTTGTTACAATAACATTAATCTCCCCGTGCAGGCTTTAATTGATTCTGGAGCTGAACAGAATCTAGTCAGTGACTGTGTGGTGGAACAACTTTCTATCTCTCTGGACAGTTTACATCAACCCCTCTCTATGACAGCGCTCACCGGTCAGTCCATCCATCCATCCATCCATTTTCGTCCGCTTATCCGGGGTCGGGTCGCGGGGGTAGTAGCCTAAGTAGGGAGGCCCAGACTTCCCTCTCCCCAGCCACTTGGAGCAGCTCCTCTGGGGGAATCCCAAGGCGTTCCCAGGCCAGCCGAGAAACATAGTCCCTCCAGCGTGTCCTGGGTCTTCCTCTGGGTCTCCTCCCGGTGGGACATGCCCGGAACACCTCACCAGGGAGGCGTCCAGGAGGCATCCTAACCAGATGCCCGAGCCACCTCAACTGGCTCCTCTCGATGTGGAGAAGCAGCGGCTCTACTCCGAGTCCCTCCCGGATGACTGAGCTTCTCACCCTATCTCTAAGGGAGAGTCCAGACACCCTGCGGAGAAAACTCATTTCAGCCGCTTGTATCCGAGATCTCGTTCTTTCGGTCATAACCCAGAGCTCATGACCATAGATGAGGGTGGGAACGTAGATCGATCGGTAAATTGAGAGCTTTGCCTTTTGACTCAGCTCTCTCTTCACCACGACAGACCGGTACAGCGCCCGCTTCACTGCGGACGCTGCACCTATCCGCCTATCGATCTCACGCTCCAGTTTTCCCTCATTCGTGAACAAGATCCCGAGATACTTAAACTCCTCCACTTGGGGCAGGACCTCCTCCCCGACCCGGAGAGGGCATGCTACCCTTTTCCGGCTCAAGACCATGGCCTCGGATTTGGAGGAACTGATCCTCATCCCGGCTGCATCACATTCAGCTGCAAACCGCTCCAGCGAAAGCTGTAGATCACGAACTGATGAAGCCAATAGGACCACATCATCTGCAAAAAACAGAGAAGCGATTCTAAGGCCACCAAAACGGATCCTCTCAACACCTTGGCTGCGCCTAGAAATTCTGTCCATAAAAGTTATGAACAGAATCGGTGACAAAGGGCAACCTTGGCGGAGTCCAACTCTCACAGGGAACGAGCCTGACTTACTGCCAGCGATGCGGACCAAGCTCTGACACCGGTCGTACAGGGACCCAACAGCCCGTATCAAAGGGCCCGGTACCCCATACTCCCGGAGTACCCCCCACAGAAGCCCCCGAGGGACGCGGTCGAATGCCTTTTCCAAGTCCACAAAGCACATGTAAACTGGTTGGGCAAACTCCCACGCACCCTCCAGGACCCTGTTGAGGGTGTAGAGCTGGTCTAGTGTTCCACGACCAGGACGAAAACCACACTGCTCCTCCTGAATCCGAGGTTCGACTATCCGACGGACCCTCCTCTCCAGAACCCCTGAATAGACCTTACCAGGGAGGCTTAAGAGTGTGATCCCCCTATAGTTGGAACACACCCTACGGTCCCCCTTTTTGAATAGGGGAACCACCACCCCAGTCTGCCAATCCAAGGGAACTGCCCCCGATGTCCACGCGATATTGCAGAGTCGCGTAAGCCAACACAACCCCACAACATCCAGAGCCCTAAGGAACTCAGGACGAATCTCATCCACCCCAGGAGCCTTGCCACCGCGGAGCTTTTTAACCACCTCGGCGACCTCAGCACCAGAGATTGGAGAGCCCGACCCAAAGTCCCCAGGCTCCACTTCCTCAGTGGAAGACGTGCCAGTAGGATTGAGGAGGTCTTCGAAGTACTCCGCCCACCGACTCACAACATCCCGAGTTGAGGTCAACAGCACGCCATCCCCACCATAAATGGTGTTGGTCGCGTACCGCTTTCCCCCCCTGAGACGTCGGATGGTGGACCAGAATCGCCTCGAAGCCGTACGGAAGTCATTCTCCATGGCCTCTCCGAACTCCTCCCACGCCCGAGTTTTTGCCTCAGCAACCACCCGAGCCGCATGCCGCTTGGACTGCCGGTATCTATCTGCTGCTTCCGGGGTCCCACAGGCCAAAAAGGCCCAATAGGACTCCTTTTTCAGCCTGACAGCATCCCTCACCGCCGGTGTCCACCACCGGGTTCTAGGGTTGCCACCACGACAGGCACCAACAACCTTGCGGCCACAACTCTGATAAGCTGCCTCGACAATAGAGGCGCGGAACAAGGTCAGTCCATTTCCACTATTTCCCATAAGATCACCTCTTTAAAAATCATTGTATCTGGCAACCATCATGAACAGAGTGAATTTTTTGTTTTTCATTCAGAGACCCCTCAAGTTATATTAGGATTTCCCTGGCTCAGAAAACATAACCCTCAAATTGACTGGTCTCATAACCAGATAGTTTCATGGAGTCATTATTGTTCCTCCAACTGCCTTAAATCTGCAATCTCCTCCTCTCCTCCGCCTTGTTATGAAGATGAGGTGGTGGATTTGTCATCTATTCCAACCAGTTACCATGACCTGGCCCCGGTGTTCAGCAAATCCCGAGCTCTCTCATTACCTCCCCACAGGCCATATGACTGTTCCATAGATTTACTACCTGGTGCTCCCTTACCTTCCTGCCGTCTGTATAATCTGTCTGGTCCTGAGAAGCAAACTATGAGGGAATATATTGACGCATCTTTATCCTCAGGCATTATTCGTCCTTCGACGTCCCCAGTTGGAGCTGGGTTTTTCTTCGTCGCCAAGAAGGATAAAACGTTACGGCCTTGTATAGATTACAGAGAACTGAACCAGATCACCATTAAGAATAAATATCCTCTACCTCTTATCGAGTCCATTTACGAGCAACTCAGGGAGGCTTCTATTTTCACTAAGCTTGACCTCCGGAACGCTTATCACCTGGTTCGTATGAAAGAAGGGGACGAATGGAAGACTGCCTTCAGAACCCCTTTTGGACATTTTGAATATCTAGTGATGCCTTTTGGGTTGTCAAATGCTCCTGCTGTGTTTCAGGCCTTGGTCAACGATGTACTGAGGGATTTTTTGTCTCAGTTTGTCTTCGTTTACCTGGACGACATCCTGATCTTCTCCAAGGACCCTCAACAACACACACAACATGTTCGGGCTGTTCTCCAGCGGCTGCTTGAGAACCAACTCTTCGTCAAAGCTGAGAAGTGTGAGTTCAGTGTGCCCTCTGTTGCCTTTTTGGGATTTGTGTTTAAGAGTGGACAGGTCTGGACGGACTCGGAGAAGGTCAAGGCTGTGATGGACTGGCCCACTCCTCTGAACCGCAAACAACTCCAACGCTTCCTGGGCTTCGCCAACTTTTATCGCCGTTTCATCAGGAACTTCAGTCAAGTTGTGTGTCCATTAACCAAACTCACCTCTTCTCTCCGTATTTTCTCTTGGAACAGGGAGGCTGAAGAGGCCTTCATCAAACTCAAGGGACTTTTTTCCTCTGCCCCTGTTCTAACCCATCCTGACACCAGTTTGCAGTTCATTGTTGAGGTTGACGCCTCGGACACCGGCGTGGGTGCTGTTCTCTCGCAGAGGTCCCCTGTTGATGGCAAGGTCCACCCTTGTGCATTTTTTTCTCGCCGCCTTTCTCCTTCTGAGGCCAACTACGACGTGGGAAATCGGGAATTGTTGGCCATCAAATTGGCTCTCGAGGAATGGAGGCATTGGTTAGAGGGGTCCAACCTGCCTTTTATTGTTCTCACCGACCATAAGAACCTTTCTTATCTACGGAGTGCCAAACGACTGAACCCGAGACAGGCCAGGTGGTCCCTGTTTTTCACCAGGTTCAATTTTTCTATCACTTATCGCCCTGGGTCCAAGAATGTTAAGCCTGATGCCCTGTCCAGACAATTCTCGTCTACAGATTCCGCCGAGACCACTGAGGCCATTCTCCCTCGCACCTGTGTTGTTGGTGCCACCTCCTGGGGGATCGAGAGGGACATCATTCAAGCTCAACAGACTGAACCTGATCCTGGTACTGGTCCACCTAATCGTTTGTTTGTTCCCGTGTCTGTGGTCAGCCAGGTCCTGCAATGGGTTCACTGTTCGAAGTTCTCCTGCCATCCTGGTGTCAATCGCATGACTTCCTTCACCAAGCGGCACTTCTGGTGGCCTACCCTTCCCCGTGATGTCAAGCGTTTTGTCGCTGCATGTGCTGTTTGTGCTCGAAATAAAAGCACCCATCAACCTCCTGCGGGTTTCCTCAGGCCCCTTGCTGTTCCTGGTCGTCCTTGGTCCCACATTGCTCTGGACTTCGTGACGGGTTTACCCCCTTCTGAAGGTAACACCGTCATCCTTACCATTGTTGACAGATTCTCTAAAGCTGCACATTTTGTTCCATTAACTAAACTCCCCTCTGCTCTGGAGACCGCTCACCTCATGGTCCAGCATGTCTTTCGACTTCACGGCATTCCTTGTGACATCGTCTCGGATCGTGGTCCCCAATTTGTGTCTCAAGTTTGGAAGGCTTTCTGTCAAGCCCTTGGTGCCTCGGTGAGCTTGTCTTCTGGTTATCATCCCCAAACCAACGGTCAGTCTGAAAGATGCAACCAAGAACTTGAGTCCTCTATTCGCTGTGTCATTGACAATAACCCTGCTGATTGGTCCTCTCTTCTCCCCTGGGTTGAGTATGCCCATAATACTCACACGTCCTCGGCTACGGGCCTCTCTCCTTTTGAAGCATCTCTGGGTTACCTGCCTCCACTGTTTCCCCACCAGGAGGTTGACGTGTCTGTCCCCTCTGTCCAGTACCACCTACGACGTTGCAGACGCATCTGGAGGCAGACCAAGGAGGCTCTTCTTCGGTCCCGTGAACAAACCAGGAGGTGGGCTGATCGTCGCCGTATTCCGGCTCCTCTGTACGCTGTGGGACAGAAGGTATGGCTCTCCACTCAGAACATCTCCCTCAAGGACACCTCCAGAAAACTGGGACCTCGGTTTATTGGACCTTTTCCTGTTGTCAAAATTGTTAACCCCTCTGCTGTTAAACTTCGGCTCCCTCGCTCTATGCGTGTTCATCCCACCTTCCACGTGTCCCAACTCAAGCCCTATGTGGAGGATCCTTTGAATCCTTCCGACCTCGATCGTCCACCCCCTCGTGTGGTTGATGATCAGACTGTGTTCACCGTTCGTCGACTCCTGGATGTTCGGAGACGGGGTCGTGGACATCAGTTTTTGGTTGATTGGGAGGGTTACGGCCCCGAGGAGAGATCTTGGATTCCCAGGTCCTTCATCTTGGATCCTGGTCTCATCACTGACTTTTTTGTGAGACATCCTGACAAGCGCCTTTGATCGCCTGGAGGCGATGTTTGAGGGGGGTACTGTTGGGTTTGTGTTTGTGTGTATGTGAGAACTCACCTTGCAGTTGCTGAGTGTTGGAGATGGGAGTTCCTGGGTAACCAGCTGTTGCCAATCCGGTTAACGAGTCCAGCTGCTATTTAAGCCTTGGAGGAGGTTCCAGTCTTTGCTGAATCATTCAGTCACCTTGGGTACTGTGAGACAGCCATTTTAATGTTCTCCTTTGTGAACTTATGTTTAACCAGCTTATGTCTCCCTGTGTTTTCAAGACAAATCTGTGACTCACCTCTGGAACCCAAACTGGACAAGCTGCCTCCAAACTGGACTCCTTCTTTGAGAAAACTCTGTCCTCCAGCCTGACACTCCTCCACCAGCTGCCACCTGCAAGACACTACTTGGGACTCTTGGATAAATACAAGGAATTACTCACCTGATGGACACTCACCTCCTCCCTCTGGTCTGCCTCCTCCAAGTTCCTTCTGTAAGAGAGAGACTTAATTAAACACTAAAACTGCAATATTCCCCAAACATCATCATTAATCTTTTTCCCCCTTTCCTTCCAGGAACCCTGACTTCCTTTACCCCAGCACTGTAAATAAACTCACTTAACTGATTACCTGTGTCTGTGATCCTTCTCAGCCTTGGTCTGAATTTGAGTACGTTTTCAGTAACTGTTTACAACAACCCCAAACTTTGTCCCGCCCCGTCACCTAGCAACCCCTGGTAATGCTCCACCCACTTCAGTATAAAAGAGGTGACGGTTGTTTTTCCTTATTTCATGTCAGCACAATGGCTAAAAATGTCACAGAGTCTAGCCAGCTAACGTGAGCATTGCGAAGATTCTCTAACCCTCCTGGCCCAGATAATGGCATAGTTTTCAGATGGGAGTCTTGAATGAACAGTGATGCAGCATGTTGCAGTGTGTGTGTGTGTATGTGTGTGTGTGTGTGTGTTGGTTTATGTGTCATAGCAGGCCAGACTACGTACCACTAAACCACATTAACAAACCTGTGTGTGTGTATGTGTGTGTGTACGCGCGCTGATCGAGGGAGACATCCTGGCTGTGTGTATGTGTGTGTGTGTGTCCGCTGCGAGTGACATCCGCTCCCTCCAGCGCGTGCGCACAGGGGGAGGGAGACGTCAGGGAGTTGTATTATTTATTACAGAGGAAAAATTAAAAATGACACGACAACTTGTACACGTCTGATCTGTCCCACAATAAATACGTCGCGGTCCAGTTCAGCTTAGCTCAGGGCTCTGGGTGGCAGTAACGCGAGTTCAGACATCCTCGTCTGCCTTTGGAGGGCGGAGTTAATGTAAACAGATCTTTGAAGGGCGTGGCCACGAGATCTCATTATCATAAACCAGTAGTTCAAAATGAAAGTTAAAAATGGCAGAATTAAAAAGGATATAATTGATTATCTAAGAATTATTTTGTGTATTAAATTGAATGAACATTGGGCCTCATGCATGAACATGATCGTATTTCTATCCTAAATTTCTCTTACTTTTGTTCGTACGAAGCGTTCGTACGAACATGCCACGTCAGAGTCAACAAACTCTTCTATCCTCAGGAAAAGTGTGTAAATGAGCTGCGTACGTATGATGAATTCCACCTGTTCTATCCACCTGCGCGTGCACGCGGAGAGGTCATTTACATAATTCCCACCCCTCAAAACACCATATAAGGCTACGTTTCCTGCCTCAGAGGCAAAACATGTTCTTTCATAAAATGACAGCGAAAAGTAAAAAGAAGAACTCTACCGGTGCGGAGATTGAAGTTCTGCTCTCTGAGATCAAGAAAAGTAAATCTGTCCTTATTAGCAGCGTCACTCGTGGGAGTAAATGACCAACTAAAGCCAAAGAATGTTTGTTTATAAAAAATGTGGACCTTAAAATATACACGCGACCTGGTGGTCCACTGGGTGCATTGCACTGCTTATAGAGACCTCGGGGGTTCGATTCCCACAAGGTATGACTATTTTTTTTCCTTCTTTCTTTAGATTAGTTATTCATTCCAGATTAAAAAGACTTTATGCTTCATTTCTTGTTGTATTGCAGTGCTTTAAGTGGGCCGGAACTCACCGGTACCCAGTTCCGCCACTTCTAAAATTTAACCCTGAGAGTACCGGGACTTTTTTTAAGCGTAAGGTGCGTTCCGGAACTTATTTTCGTCTTCTCCACTTGAAAGACCCGTGGCAGATTAGAATGCATCATTTCCCCCGACTGGATTTCAAGAAAGAGTAATGCATCTTCACGACAATAAAACATCTTTGGTGGAGCGCGTCATTTGGCCAATCACAACCTCAGGATAGACAGGGGGAGGAGACGACAGCGAACTCTGTAAAAAAACAAAAACAAACTCTGCAGCGCGACAGAGCGCGAGGGAAGCGGAAGTAACTCCTCCAACGTGTGGGTAAAGTTAATATTTTTATACATGCAGTGTAACCATTGTTTAGTAAAATGGCATGTTGTGTTACAAATAAAACTAAATAAAAATTAACAAAATAACAGTCAATTGCACCCCTAAAGCCACTGTGATAAAGTATCACATTAATTTAATTATAGCCACAGGAGTGAATTTAAAAACAGGATGATGTCTATATGAACTAGTTGAATGAGGTGTCTCTAAAATATCCTGATTCATGATCAATAATAATTTCAACAATTTTTTAATCTGTCCACAGGACCTGACTTTATTTTGTTAGATGTCTCTAAAATAGTTAGTGAATCATGTTTACATGTAGGTAAACATAGATGTTTAACAACTTGTTAAAATACACAAGAATGCAGGAAATGGCATCTACTTTATTCAAAATTTCTGGCAAAACATCTTCACCAGCATATTTAAGAAATGAGTTTTTACTGTAAGTAAGTTTTATTTATATAGCACATTTCACAGACATGAGAGTCACATAGTGCTTTACAAAAGGAAAAATAAAATCATAAAATCACAGAAGTACTATACAGAAAGGTAAAACATAACAAACTCTAAAATCAATGTACAAAATTAACCAAAAGCCTGTCTGAAGAGATAAGTCTTAAGTTTTTAAATGCATCTGTTGACTCGGAGCAGCGCATTGTTAGCAAAATGTTCTGCTGTATTTGACTTGCTGCTGTTGTTGGTTGTTAATTTTTTGGTTGACACAATCTTTCCTATTTATGTTCTCATTAAATTAGGTTAGTAAATGACTTTTACTTGAAGCATGTTAAAAAATTACAAAATCTTTCGGGGGGGGGTTGGCGCAACGTTTGTCACCTTTTTCATCCCTTCTGAGTTTGCAGGTATGCATATTATTATGACATTAGGGAGGGTACCGGCACTTATTTTTTTCCACTTAAAGCATTGTTGTATTGTAAATAGTTTTCTTGTGTTTTTTAAATCTGGAATGAATTAAAAGGAGGAAAAAAAAAACGTTGTCCCATGTGGGACTCGAACCCATAAGGTTCGGCACTGCGACACAACGTCCTACTCATTGAGCTATTTGACAGCTATGACTGCAACAGGAGGAGGTCAACCTAAAGTCTGCGTTACCGAAGTCTGCGTTACCAAGACAAATTAAACTTAAATTAATTCATAATTTAAGTTGGTTTCAGTTTGAGATCTTCATATTAATATTGTAGTGTTAGAAAACGGCATTGATAACAAATTGATTTTAATTTAAATACTTTAATCCGTTAGTCATTATTACATTTAAAATTATAATTCGACTTCAAACAGAACCTATTGTCAAAAACAATTGTGGTGCGTGACTTTTTTAAACTCTAAATATTTTCTAAATAACGAAATATGAAGTTATTAGTGGAGAAATTCCGTCTGGATGACAGCAGACTGACGCTCCTAAAATATACGACAGGTCCGGACCACTCGTAAATTTTGTTCGTATCTGAAAAAAATCGTAGGATACGAAAACATTGTTGAATGCCACAAATGATCCTAAATCACTCGTACGCACAGTTTAAGAACAAATCTGTGCGTACAAACGGTTCGTGCATGAGGCCCATTGTCTGAATACCCCACAGACATACCATAAATTTTTTAAAATAATAATGAATTCAATTTATAACGCACTTTTCATTAGTGAAAATCTCAAAGTGCTACACACATTGAATGCTACACACATTCATACACCGGTAGCGGCAGACTACCATGCAAGGTAATTTCCAGTCCTACCGGGAGCAACTCGGGGTTAAGTGTCTTGCCCAAGGACACAACGACACATGGTGTGGGGAACCGGGATTTGAACCGCCAACCTTCCGATCGGGGGACGACTGCCATTACCACTACGCCACGGCCGTCCCAAAAACCTATCTGTGGTCTCCTTTAAGGAAAAGTTTGTTTGAATTTTTGTTCACTGTTAGGACAAATAAACATGTTGCTTGTTTTTGTTGACTGTGAGGAAAAACAAACACTTTGTTGTTTTTTGTTTACTATGAGGAAAAACAAACATGTTGTTTTTGTTCACTGTAGGTAAAACAAACATGTTTGTTTTTGTTCACTGTTAGGACAAACAAACATGTTGTTTGGTTTCTTTACTGTAAGAAAAACAAACATGTTGTTTGTTTTTGTTTATTCTGAAGAAAAGCAATCATGATGTTTTAATTTACTGTTGAGAAAAACAATCATGTTTGTCTTTACTTTGAGGAAAACAAACACATTTTTATTTTTGTTTACAATGAGGAAAAACAAATATGTTGGTTATTGTGTACTGTAAGGAAAAACAAACATGTTTGTTCTTGTTTGTTTGTTTTTTGTTTACTGTGAGGACAGCTGTTGTCACAAGCTCACCTGCTGGCTGCAGCTTCTGATCCATTCCTTTGACTGAGCTCAGCTCAGGGTCTGATTCCTTCCTGCATGGGATGAAGCGGGCTTTTTGTTGG